>SKCR01054516.1:0-29140 GCA_019454045.1 Zanthoxylum bungeanum | reverse complement strand
ATCTGTTTGTAGTATACTTCTGCTGTCCCTGCAGTTCCAGGAAGACAAATAAGTGGAGGAACTACTTTTGGACCGAAATCATAATATCGCCACTGCTTTGTGCCAATCTGAGAGGGAAAAAAATGGAAATTCCCCTATTAGACATGTCCAACTACAATCAACAAGTGATTTGAGGCCAGTGCTAAAATATAACAAAATCTCACTCTGAAGATTTTAAAATCAAGGCGCTTCTTCGTACTTAAAGAAATGAAGTCAACCAAGCAAAAACCTATACACCAGTTTGACTTGGCCCATAACCTTAAGAGTTGAGATCATTGTCTTTCGGCAAATAGAACCATGCACAAAGTTATTATAAAATTCAAACTTGACCAGAGATCCATTAAAATTAAAAGACGTCGGAAATTTAGAGAATATTCTATGCATAAGCTTAGAATAAAATTCAAATTTGATCACTCAAGAAAATAGTTTGCCCCTGCCCAAAAGCTATGCTGCAAGATATAACATCATTGCAAATGCAACGTTATGCGTTCTAAAAGCACTGAGAAGTGGAGCCAAGAGAAAATCAAACACCAAAAGACATTAAGTCTGCTACATAAGTTCCTGCAGTTAACTAATTAAGTTAAGAAACTAAAGTGGAACAGAATCTGAGAAATCTAGTCTTCAAGCAGAATGAAAAACATCCAGAGCCCCAGACTGAAATCCACAAAATCAGAATGATACGCTGAGTTGAAAAGCTCAAATGTATCCTCATCAACCCCTCAATTAATATCTAAGAACAAAACACCTGCATTTTGTGACATAGTTCACTAATGGCGAGGAGGGATATCTAAAAGATGAGAATAAAAACTCATGTGAGCACCATTATAATTCCGTAACAAGCACATAAAACAACAATTCTATACTCAGCAACTTTCTGAAGTTAAGGTGTAAAACAACGACATAGAACAAATTAAATGTATCAACACCAAAATTTGCCTTATTATCCAAATATAGAAACCCTAAGCATCAAATAAGGAAAGAGATACAGATAAAAACTCATAAACCCCCCACAATTGATAAAAGAACAAGCCATTATAATTGAAACAAACGCATCAACAGTAAACATTAGTGGACTAACAAGTAAAACCCATAATCAAACAAAAACACATCAACATTTCTGAAAATTGAGGTCTAAACATTCAACATAATTACACATAACAGTTAACCGTCAACAGAAACAAATCCCTAAAATAATCAACTAACAACAAGGCACTAAAGCTCAAACAAACGCATACCCATTAACAGTAGTCAACTAACAAGTCAAGAGCCACAATCAAAGTATCAAACAAAGAATTTTGAAAACATATAAACATCAATATTTTGCAAAACCCATATGAACCCCCAGAACATAATAATTAACAAATAAAGAAGGCTACTTGATCAGTTAAAGCTCAAGCAAAAACATACCCAGTAAGGTAAATAGATAAAAGATGGTCAAAATTTGCGAAAATAAAATAAATAGAAACTTACAGGGATCTTGTGAAGAGGAACCTGAGACTTAAAGTAAACAAAATCTCCGGGCGCCGAGAAGACGCCTTTCATTGTTGATTTTTGTGCCTACACATACATTCACATACGATTATTCCAATCTTATAAAAGATTTGATCAATCATTCAATCACTGATCTATTTCTTAATAAATTTTAAAAAGTTCTTTTTTTTTACTCTCTCTCTCACTTTCATTATTGTTTGTATTGGCTGTTAATTCCAGTTTGTTTTAATTTTATTCGGCGAGATTTGACGAGAAGAGGAGACGGGCCACGTGGCTTTCCTATTAACGGTCAACTAACGGAACCAATTTCAACTGCCCGTCAGCGTTAATAAATGTGACTCCTTGGGGAATTTTGGAGGAATATTTTGTCCAAAATCGACTTTTCACCTATTCTCTAATGGTAATTGTATTTTTTTTGAATCGTTCAAAATTCCGTAGCCAAACTATTTTTTGGGCTTAAATGGAATAGGTAAAATCCCGGCTGTCCCAGACTCTTATAAGAAATGTACTCTCTGAATTCGAATCCAAGAACTCAAAATAAGATCTTGAACCTACACCACAAAGTCACGCTCCTTGGAAATCTAATGGTAATTATTGTTTCTTTCTTGGTTAATAAAAATGATTTTTTAATCGATTTTTGTATTTATTTATTACTTTTATTATATTTAATTTATTGTTTTTTGTAATGAGGGATAAAATAGAAATTACATGATGATTTTTTTTTTTTTAAAAAGGACACAAAAGATGACTGAATGATTATACTAATCATACATATTTTCTACATGTTTGATTATATGAAATGTTGTTAAGGTTCTCTAATTGGTCAAACCAATCGCCTTAAATCTACAGTAGCCCATAAGCAGTAGTAGCCTTGTCCAAAAGCCTTGCCATACACACCATCTCACACTCTCCATCGGCTCCCATATCACCCCATCACAAAAATTACAAAGCCCGAACACGGCCTAATTCAGATTTCTATTAATATAAAATATTTTTTTAATTATATAAATTAATTTTTAATTTTAAATATATATATTTATAAGTAAAATTTTAAAATTTAATGTAAAAATACTAAAAACATTGAATTTTTTGGGAGAGATGAATAGCTTAAATCAATTAAATCCATTGTCATATTGAATATAAATATTTTAAATAATACTAAATATAATTTTATCTCCATTTTTTACCGTGTCAAGTAACAATATCATACAAAAGAGATGATCAAAATATATTTATGTATGATGAATGATGTTTATAAATTAAAATTATCATATGGTAACATTGTTTTTTTATTGATTTTTTTTTGAAACGTTGCAAATCTCGCCGTCAAATCACCCGACCCGAGTTTAAACAGAACAGGTAAAACCCCCACATGTCATAGGCTCTTACAAGAAATGCATCTTCTGAACTCGAACTTAAGACTTGAAAATCACGTCTTAAGTTTTTTGCTATCACACCCTTGGAGTTTGATAAATGTATATAACAAACTAACATGTGTAAAGTATCAATAAAATTGTTAAAGTCACTGAAGAATAATAATAACCCATTCCCAATCACTACTATGATATTATCAACACAATAATTAGATTGAATTTAACTCAATTGATTATAAAAATCATTAAACATTAATTTTTTTTTTCCAAAATTAACATTAATTTCCATTTACATGCAGTCTCATTCAATTTACATGGTTTTTTTTTTTTTTCTTTCTTTTAGAAACTGATATTTACAATCAGAATTTCACAAATCATTATTTTGATGGTACTTTTATGATATATGGATTCAGGACAATCTACTTACAAATTATATTACGATTCAAATGGATTCAACGAGAGATGAAAATGGTAAAATATAGAGCAAATCGGGCCAATTTTCAGAGTCAATACGCGCGTCACGATGCTAGATGCACGTCGAGATGCGCATTTGAAGAAAAAAGTGGGCAGAGAGACACAATACTGGGCGCGTTGTGGACTTGTCGTCGAGGAAGAGTAAAGTCGCGACGCGCTGGTAACACATCTCAACACAGGAGAAAAACCCAAGTTTTTCTTGAATCCGATTTTTAAGAGGAAATATCCCAAAGACCTCCTATATAAGCATAAGTTCGTCAAAATCTAAAGCAAGTCTCGTAACATAATTTTGGAGTCCCATGGCATAGAAGAACGCCTAAAGCAAGGTAACGACGAGTGCTTCAACTAATGCTGAAGTTTGAAGGCGAAAACTGCAACAAGAGTCATTTCTTGTCTTTCTATCTAATTTATCTTATGTGTTATTGTTTTGTATCTCTGATTAGCTTGTTTGTATTGATTATCATGAGTAGCTAAATCATTATTTTAGGGTTGTAATGGATCTCAAACATTTATTAATTAATTTGCATATTTTTTTTTCTTTTTTTTTGGTTGTTATTTATTATTCTCTGTGCTTTAGTGCTTATTTTATTTGTTTGGCCAACAATAAAAATAGTTTTGGTAAATCTTTAAGAACTTGACGAATGAAATTTGGGTAGCCCATGCGAATAATAATGCATGATCTGGTTCTGTTGAATAGATTTCCTTGTAAGATAAAAATAACATGTAGGACATTATACCATTATTAGAACTTGACCTTAAAGAATTTGGTTTAAATTAATTAACATAAACATATAATTAATTGGTTTAAGTTGAATATTTCTACATGACTATCGAAAGAGGCTTGTAAATATTTTCCAGTTTAGGGTAATAATTCGTAACAACCCAATGAATGAATGAAAAATATTGAGCTCATTGTGTGTATGCTTAGGTGAAATTAAACCTTAAGTTCTTCTCGCGTATAAAGTTTATCTCAAAAATTATTATTTGTTATTTATTTATTTTCAATTAATTTTAGATTAATCAATCTCTCTCGCGCCAATAGTTTTAAGTAGATTAGTCTTGATATTGATAAGAGAAATAATAAGTTTATGTGGGTACGATATCTGACTTTTGTCACTGTATTACTTGAGCGATATGTGCGCTTGTTTGCGGTATAAAATCGCGATCAATAATAAGTCCAAGTGTGTTGGACAATTATGACCCATAGCATCACTATTTGTACAGAACATGGTGTTGTTGTACAAATTAACTATGTGACAAAGGAAATTTCTCTTTTATCATTTGTAATTGGATTACAAGATACATAAATGATAAAGTCCATATGATTAGTTCCGGATTGATAAGATATGAGACAGTATCAATCCATGAAAGTTTAATCATTAAAACATCTCTAGTCGTAGTATTATCGAGATTGGATATCGATAATGCGGAATAGACTAGTATTGCACTGTGCGGTTGTGGGAGCATAACGACATAGTTCTCATATATTTGGGTATTAGATACTCATGCAAGTGTAATAGGAGGTTGTGTCATACTGATCTACTGTGCGGTACCCTGAGTCAACCTATAAAATTCCATTCTCTTTTCATCCATAAAAGCAGAATCATATAATTACTCATGAACTCCCTCTTGAACTTCCCAAGTTAACACATTAGTCTCTGAGAATTTACCTTTACACTCTTCACCATTTATCAGCTTGCTCAGTCAAAAGTTGATACACATGGTGGCATTTCTGTTCATCAGTTAATCTCATCAACTCAAAGCCTTCTCAATCATGTCCAAGAAATTTCCAGCTACAATGGGATCTTTCTTCCCATCAAACTCAACAGCTCCTCTTTCTTTCATTCCTTTAGCATATTATCTTCATAACTATAGGAGCTACCTGAGATGGACCATGACCCCATGCTGGAGGGTAGTAATACGGATAATGGTAAGCACCAGGAGGAACATCTGGTGGTGGAGAAGCATAATAAGGTGGAGGGTAGTAACCTGGAGGAGGTATAGGATAACCCTGATTTACTGGAGGAGGGGAGGAGGGTGCTGGAATATTTCCCTGAGGTGCTGCAGGGGCTGGAGGAACATTACTGCTAGGAGGATGATGAACTGGTAGTACTATCTCCGAAAACCGAGGCTATGGAATCTTCTACAACAGGATTAGGGTTCCCTTCAAAGGTTTCCCCATCATAAGAATTAACCTCCTTATCAACTGGAGGTGCCCTAGAAGGTTGGCCAACATTTGCTATCCTACGAGTACGAACTCGACCTGCACCTCGAACTCTGAGACGCGGAGGCATCTGAAAACACATGAAAGATGTCAACCGCTAAAAGACATAGAATAACTAATAAAGAAAGGAAGTGTCTACAGAATCTATGAACCCTGGGCTCTGATACCATTAAATGTCACACCCGTCCCCTTAGGTAGAGTAGGGGTGAGACGGAGACTAGAAACTGGCAGAGTTTCCCCTGTAATATGGACTAATCCTCCAAATACAAGGAAAAATCAACTGAAAATAAATATCATCATAAAACTAGGATCTCCATGATCCAACTCAACATAATATCCATAAAGGAAACACAATAACCTCAGAATCAATTAAAGGCTCAATGCCTATAACCACATAACAAATTCTCCCAAGAATACATATCTAGAAATACAGTCTCAAAACATAATAAAGACACTCTACTGTTGGCACAACCTTTCTCTACTGGCAGGAATGATGACGAAACAGTAGATGGAAATGATAATCTACTAAACTGCTGAACCTGAAATGTTAAGGAAAGGGTAAGCTCACGCTTAGTGCAATGGATCACAGCTTAGTGCCGTGGATAATCAAGTAACAAAGTGGATCGACAAGTCTTTCATAAATAAATAAATACATAAGCTGTAAATCGATATCTCAAACATTTACTTGAAATCGTAAATCTCATTTCTCATAAACAAATCATAAATCTCATTTATCATAAAGCTCATACTGCTCAAAAATAATCTGTAGTGATAAATCTGTTTATTCATCTATATGCACAACCTCATGTCAAATACGGCAAAGTTGGCAACATGGGGCTTCCCCACGGCAAAACTGGCATCCGGAGCAAATTGGCAACGTGAGACCTTATATCACGGCATAACTGGCAACATGAGACATTATCTCATGACAATAATCTGGCACATATAAGTACACGGGGTGCATCCTAACATAAAAATCATTTCCAAATCATGCTCATATATCTCAAATCATGCAAGTTTCTCAATATCACAAAATAATGATTTCAACATAATCAATATTCGATCCATACCTTATAGCAAAATATATAAACTTTCTGAAAACAAACTCATTTAATGCATTACCTTAAAATTAATTTAAGAAAACATACATACTATATACTTTTGAAACATCAATGTTACAGCTTATCCACGCACCTGGTGAGCTGACTACAGATAGAGGAACTATGCAGCAGGACTGTCCCTGCTTACGGTATCACGATCACCTAAAAGACAAAAGAATTTACTATAAGGAACATAATCCTAACTAGAATAGATGAAAGAATATGCGAGAAACGGGGTTCGGTCGCTCTCGAAAACTTAACGAAATTAAGATTCGGAGGTCCGTTACTACTTGGAATGGTCTGAAATTCGCGGAGGAGACTCGGGAAATCGGCACGGAGACACTGTCCTGCGCGTGGTTGCCACGCGCCGTTCACCCAAGCAGCGCGTGGGACTCACGCGCCGCACATAAGGCGCGTTGAGCGCCACGCTCCGGTCGGATGGGGAAAAATCCGACGGCCGTGCATTCCTCTCCCTCCCCGATCTAATGCCGCTGACGGTTCGTCGATCGGAGTTCCGGATCAACGGGAAATCGAGAGAAAAACCATAAAAAGTTTCTTACCGAGATCTCTTCAAAATTGGGAGTTTCCCAAGATGAAAATCACCACCAAAAATGATCCTCTCCACGAGATCTACATTTTTCCTTCAGGACTCGGTCGGATTTGAACTACGGATCGGGACCGAAACTTCTCTTTTCTCTCTTTCCTTTTCTTTCTCTTTCTTTCTCTCTCTCCACGTCTCTCTCTGACTCTTCTTATCTTTCTTCTTTCTTATCTTTCTATCTTTCTTATCTTTCTATCTTCTATTTTTTTATTATAAAGGAAGAGGTGGCTGCTGAGCGAAATTGGGTGTGCGTGTGTGCGTTCAAAATATATACTTATTATGTCAAAATTCGTTTGCCACCCGAAACTTGATCTGAACCGCATTTTAATTCCAACTTCCACAAACTTAATAAATTAATCCTTAAATTTATTTGGGGTGTTACAACACTCTCCACATATTCGTCCGTAACTCGATTTTTGATTAGGAAAGACACCCGTACCTTTCTTATATGAGCATAGGTTCGTCCCAACCTAAAGGAAGTCTCATAACATAATTTTTGAGTTCCCAGAGCATAGAAGAACGCCTAAATCAAAGTAATGACGAGTGTTCAACTGGTGTTGGAATTTTAAGGTGAATACTGCAAATGAGAGTGAGTTATTTCTTCAATTTTCTCTCTAATTTATCTTTTATGAGTTATTATTTTATATCAATAATGATTAGTATATTTTTATTGATTATCATGAGTAGCTAAATCATTATCTATGGTTGTAATGGATCTCAATCACATGTTTATTAATTAATTTGCATATTTTTATTCTCATGGGTTTGTTATTTATTATTTATTATTCCCTATGCATTAATGTATATTTTATTTATTGGCCAATAATATAGAATATTCGTGGTAAATCGTTAGGAACTCGACGAAGGGATTTTGGGTTAACCGTGTGAATAATAGCGCATGATCTACTTCGTTTGAATAGATTTCCCATCAGGATAGAAATATATGCACAACCACTTTTAGAACCTGACATTAAAGAATTTGGTTTAAATTAATTAACATAGACATATAGTTAATTGGTTAAGTTGAATATTTCTACCTAAACATCGAAAGGCTTGTAAATAGTTAGTGTTATATGTTAATAATTCGTAACAACCCAATTGAATGAAAAGTGCATAAGCTCATAGTTTGCATACTTAAGTGAAGTTACCAACCCTAAATTCTTTTCATGTATAAAGTTAATCTCCAAAATTATTGTTTGCTCTATATTTAATCTTTCAACTAATTTTAGATTAATCATCTCTCTCGCGCCCCATAATTTAGTTTAGTAAAAATGTTAGTCTTGATATTGATAAGAGAAATAATAAGTGATTGTGGGTACGATATCCGACTAATAATCACTATATTACTTGAGTGATACGTGCGCTTACGTGCGGTAGTAAAATCGCGATCACCGGTCAAGTCTGGATTTTAAAACATTGAAAATAAGTGATAGAAATTAAATTCTTATTTTTAAAAAATAGGATGGATAAAGTTAAAATTATTATTTATGACCAATTTAAAAAAAAAAAATTTATTTGAACTACTCGATTAATCCTGTTGCGAATTAAACTCTTAATTTGATTTCGTAAAATCAAATGATATTTTTAATTTCTTATTTGGGCAAAGACCTATAAAGATTAAAAGAAGGACAAAAACGGTAAAACTATTAAACATTTTGATTAGAGGGGATGTCTCACTGTCAGCCGCCTAGTATAGGATATCATCCTGCTCTAAAATGGGATACAATTTTAGATATATCCAAACAACGTCTCAAATTACAGAACCTTAAACCCCGTTTTGCTGGATTTCTCTCTGAGAGGCTTATGCCTTCAAAGGTTAATATCTTATTTATATATATATATTTTTTGCCTTGTAGATTCATTATAGCTTCTGCAATTCATTGACACACCAGAAACTCTAGTTGTAATTATGTTTCTAAAATTAATTACATATGTAACAAAATAAAGTTTAAGAGATTAAAACCCAGAAACCCAATTTATCTCATGTATAGAAGTTTTTATTTGGAGCCAAATTCTCAAAACCAATCATCAACATTAGAGGCAAAAACTGGCCAAGTGGGAATATTCTGGGATTTGGACAACAAACCCCCAAATTCAGTCCCTCCACTTGAAGCTGCTATTAAGCTAAAAAAATCAGTATCTTCGTTTGGGGTTGTTAATTACATGGGCGTATGCTCATAGGCACGCGTTTTGTTAAACCATATTAAGATATGGCATGATATATTGCCAATTATAATCAATTGTATTTAAGTCAATTGATTATAATTGATTTGGTAATTAATTGTACATTATTACCATAATATTGTAACAGATACCTTCCCGAAATATCCGAGCTTGTAAGCCTATATAAAGGCAACATATGTTCTCATCGAATAATAAGAAAACAATATTTCTTCAAACTCTCTCTCGGTTTCTCAGTTTTCATATGGTATCAGACGCCTAGGTTCTTCCCCCAGTTACTGTTTCCAAACAGTCCCTTGTGAAGTTGTTCCACTCCGGGACCTCTCTGAACTTTTCCAAATGGACAAATCTGATGTTATGCAGCCCATTCCTACCATTCTCACAGGTTCAAACTACCGTCTCTGGGTTCAGGGGATGCGCAGTTTTCTCAAAGGCCGAAAGTTTTATGGCGCTATGTCACTGGGGATATCAAGCTCCCAAACAGAGTGTTGATGAGTCTGATGATAAGTTTGCGGATCGTCTTGAAGACTGGGATAGCAAGAATCATCAGATTCTGACATGGTTTCGAAATACTTCTACTCCCTCTATTCACCACCAATTTGGGCGCTATGACATGCCAAAGAAGTCTGGGATTACTTGAAATGCGATACACTACCTCTGATCTCTCTGTCAGTACCAATTGTGGGAGGAGTTGCATAATTTAAAACAGGATAGAGGTCAGCCTATTACCAGCTTTCTTGCTAAAATGGAGGCTGTTGGGATCAACTTGCTCTTTCAGAACCTCCGATGGATTGTGCTGTTGATGCGGCAAATATACTGCATACCGTGAGCGAATGAGGGGTTAATTCAATTTCTTATGGCTCTTACTGATGATTTTGAATCTTGCAGAGCTTCTTTATTACATCAAACTCCCCTGCCTACATTGGAGGCTGCTGTCTCTCGCTTATTATCTGATGAAACCAGATTAGGGTTACTTAAGCCTCCTCAAGATGATACCGTGCTTGCCGTAGCCAACAAATACTCCTTCCGAGGTGGTCCCAAGATATGTCGTACATGCAATAAATCTGGCCATACTTTAACTGAATGCAGCTTACTGAATGTCACAAATGCAAGAAAAAAGGCCATGTTGCATCCCATTGCCTACTAAGATAGATTGCCGCTACTGCAAGCTGTCTGGACACACAATTGAACATTGCCCCACTCGTCCTCCCCGACCCGGTCAACCTCCGAGGCCTGTGATAGCTGCTGCTGCCGCCAATGACGTCAGTATCCCTTTCCTCTCACATGCCTACTGGTAACTTAGAATCCCTTCTTAGACAAATACTTTCCATTCCTTCTGGTACTTCCACTGCCTTGTCTACTACATCAGGTAATTCCTCTTGGTTTTTGATTCTGGTTGTTGTAATCACATGACTTCTCAACCTCACTTTTTCTCCACTTTGGATCTAAACACTACTGCACCGCCGATACATACTGCCGACGGCTCACAGATGAATGTCAGTCAAAACCGGACAAATTACTACCTCTACACTCACACTACCCAACACTTTTTTATTCCCAAACTTACATTTAATCTTATTCTGTTGGACAATTGTGTGAACTTGGCCTTGAACTAATTTTTTCTTCCAATGGTTGTCGTGTACAGGATCCGCAGACGGGACAGATTCTTGGGACAGGCCGTAGAATTGGACGTCTGTTTGAGCTCACTTCCCTGCATCTTCCTTCCGCTCGTATCTCCCAGTTATGTGCTGCAAACTAGCTCTTCTCCTCTTCATCTCTGGGCATCTGCGTCTCGGTCATGCTTCCTTAAGTAAACTTCGTCCTTTGATTTCCAATGGGTCTTTAGGTTCTATTACAGTCAAAGATTTACATTGTGTTTCTTGTCAGCTTGGCAAACAACCAGCTTTGTCTTTTAATAATAATCAGTCTATTTCGACTGCTCCTTTTGATTTAATTTCTGATATATGGGGTCCTTCACCTACACCAACTATGGGGGGATCAAGATATTTTGTGATATTCATTGATGATTATTCGCGTTTTACCTGGATATTTCTCATGAAACAGCGGTCCGAACTCCCCAGCTTTACATTGACTTTGCCAAAATGGTCAAAAACTCAATTCTCCAAAACCATCAAAATACTACGCACCGACAATGCTATGGAATATCTTGACTCTAAGCTTCATTCATTCCTTACCGATCACGGTACACTAGTCCAACGATCATGTCCATATAACATCTCAACAAAATGGACGAGCTGAACGTAAACATCGCCATATTCTAGATACAGTCCGATCCATGCTTGTTTCTTCCTGCCCCGAGAGAAATTTTGGGGTGAGGCCGCCCTCACAGCTGTTTATATTATCAATCGAATACCCTCTGCTTGTAGTCCACCAGTCTCCATATGAGTGCTTACATGGTATTTCACCTTCCTATGAAATTAAGGTTTTTGGGTGTGCATGCTTTGTCCTTCTCCCTCCAACTGAACATCACAAGTTAGAACCTCGTGCTCGATTATGTTGTTTTCTCGGTTATGGTATCGTACACAAAGGCTATCGTTTGGGACCCTGTGTCACAAAAACTTCGAATCTCCCGTCATGTCGTCTTCTGGGAACACACAATGTTTTATCTCTTTCCGACTTCAAAGTCTCTTCCTCCTCCCACCTTCCATTATTTACTAACCCCTCTATAGAGTTGTTTCCCAATACTGATGATGCAGGACATATGGACGAGCCTACCGATGACCAATCTACTTTATGCCTGCTCCTGATGCCGCCTCGTCTGCTGATCCTACCACTGCTCCTGTTGAGATAGAAAAACAACCTTGATGCATCCTCTCTCGTTATCCTACTCGAGTAAGACATCCTCCTCCTTATCTTAACCGATATCATTGTTTCTCTGCTATTGTTTCCTTACATGAACCACAGTCCTATATAAAGAAGATCCACTGATCCTCATTGGCAGCAAGCTATGCACGAAGAATTACATGCGTTGACAAGACCGGTACTTGGGACTTAGTTGACCTCTTGCTGCTGGTAAAACTCTTGTGGGGTGTAAATGGGGTATAAGATTAAAACTCATTCAGATGGCTCTGTTGAACGCTATAAAGCACGTCTTGTTGCCAAGGGCTTTACACAAGAATATGGGGTTGATTATGAGGAAACCTTTGCTCCAGTTGCTCGTCTCACATCAGTCCGCAGCTTACTTGCTATTGCTGCTGTTCGGAAATGGAGTTTGTTTCAGATGGATGTCAAGAATGCGTTTCTCAATGGTGTTCTTTCTGAAGAAGTGTATATGAAACCACCTCCTGGTCTTTCTCATCCATCAAACAAAGTGTGCCGCCTACGACGAGCTCTCTATGGTCTGAAGCAAGCTCCTCGGGCATGGTTTGACAAATTTAGTACTGTTATTCATCAACTTGGGTTCACCCCAGCCCACATGACTCGGCTTTGTTTATTCGTAAATTGATAACGGTATTGTCTTGTTACTCCTTTATGTGATGACATGGTTATTACTGGTGTGATGATATTCTGGAATCACTGATCTCAAGCAGTCTCTTAGTAGCCAATTTGAGATGAAAGATCTCGGTATTCTGAGCTACTTTCTCGGTCTTGAAGTTACCTCCTCTGATGATGGATATATCTTTCCCAGCAAAAATATGCCTCTGATCTCATTTCTCGAGCTGGTCTGACCGACAGCAAGACAGCTCCTACCCCATTGAGTATAATGTTCGGCTTACCCCTATGGATGGAACCTCTCTAGATGATCCTACTCTCTACCGTCAATTAGTTGGTAGCCTCATTTACCTTACAGTGACTCGACCGGATATTGCTTATGCTGTTCAATTGTTAGTCAGTTCATGGCTGCTCCTCGTTCCACACATTATGCTGCTGTGCTGTATATTCGCTATCTTAAGGGCACTTTCTTCTATGGTCTTCACTTCTCCTCTCATTCTTCCCTTGAGGTTCGTGCTTATTCAGACTCAGATTGGGCGGGCGATCCTACTGATCGTCGATCCACCACTGGCTATTGCCTATTTCTCGGTGACTCTCTTATATCTTGGCGTAGCAAGAAACAAAACTCTTGTTGCTCGTTCTAGTACTGAGGCTGAGTATAGGGCTCTGCTGATACTACAGCCGAGCTATTATGGTTACGATGGCTGTTGGAGGATATTGGTGTCCCTCAACCACCTTCTATCAGACTTTACTGTGACAACCAGAGTGCTATTCAAATCGCTCATAATGATGATGTCTTTCATGAGCGAACCAAACATATCGAGATTGATTGTCACTTCATATGTCAACATATTATTCAGGGCACTATTCAGTTGATTTATCTCCGATCCACTGACCAACTGGCGGATATTTTCACTAAGTCATTTCTTCCCAGCCGCTTTCTCACTCTTGTTTCCAAACTCAAGCTGGTTCCTCTACTACCACCTTGAGTTTGAGGGGGGATATTAAGATATGGCATGATATATTGCCAATTATAATCAATTGTATTTAAGTCAATTGATTATAATTGATTTTGTAATTAATTGTACATTATTACCATAATATTGTAACGGATACCTTCCCGAAATATCCGAGCTTGTAAGCCTATATAAAGGCAACATATGTTCTCATCGAATTAATAAGAAAACAATATTTTCTTCAAACTCTCTCTCGGTTTCTCAGTTTCTCACAAACCAATTGGAAAATAAGGGTGTAATTAAGCCTGCTGAGCCATATGTATGTGGTGTTTGTGGAAGGAGATTTTATAAAAATGAGAAACTTGTTAATCACTTTAAGCAAATTCACGAGGCCGAACAAAAGAAGCGGTTGAATCAAATTGAATTGGCCAGAGGAAGAGGAAAGTGCATTTGGTTGCAAGTATTCAATGAAGATGGAAAATTATAAGAGGGCTGCAAGGCAGGTTTTGACTCCAAAAGTGGGCTATGAATGGTTTGGCAGATGAGTTGAAATTAAAAGAGCTGGGTTTTGGGTCAGTACAGTTTCAGATAAACCACAAGCTGCTGATGTTGCATTGAGGGAGGGATCATATGGTGGATATTGTGGGAAAATGAGATGTTTTGAAGAAAGCACGGGATTGGGTTGATGCAGATATTGATGATATAACAAGTGCTGATGTTACTGATTGTATTCAGAAGGAAGATAACGGCGCTTGGTGGGAGCTGCAGGAATCTTCTGATGCAGATTGATGGGGAAGGCAATAAGGAAGCTCAGCTGTATCTATGGATCGATGAAGCATTTTATTGTCTTGTTTTATTATCTTATGATTTTCCTTCTCAGTCATTTGAGATATGTTGTGCCTTATCTTCAAAGTTCAAAGCTTGAGGAACAAACTATCATCTTTGAATTCCCAGTTACAGAGTTCCTCTTCTTCCCTTAATTTTGTATCATTTCTTTTGAGACTGGTTGAAGGGAATCAGGAAAGACAACTTTCAATGTAAGGATTATTTTCTCGTTTGACTTTATCTCAAATTCATACCAGTTTAACCAATTTGAAAGCAAAAGGAAGTAACATGTGGAGAAACAAACAATGAAATGCTACTTGCTTTTCATTAATCAACAAGAGGGAGAAAAAAAAATTCACAAAAGTACTACTTGTTTCTTGAACCAGAATAATATTAATTCAACTACCACCTCACAAACTTCTTCAACCCAGTACTAGGTTTGTACCCAAGCTCCATGTGTGCCAAAACTAATATTTTGGCATGAGCGACTGCACATCACCATTTCTAGGCAAAGGCGTGTCACCTTCCTCTTATTATTATTTTTTTGAAACATTAGAAATCCTACCGCCAAACCACCTGATCTGAGTTTAAGTGAAGTAGATAAAATCATCGGTTATCCCAAACTCTTACAACAAATGCATTATCTGGATTCGAACTAAGGACTTGACAATCAAATTTTAAGCCATTTGTCAACAAATCACAACCATTGGTAGCGGCATGCATGTCACCTTCTTCTTAGCCTTCACATTCAAAAAATATTCTCTAACAAACTCATAATTTTAGGTTTTCTATGAAAAATCGGGCAATATTTAACGGACAAAGTATCATTTTTAAATGAAGAGTGATATTTGTACAAAGAAAATAGGGTGACAAAATTTTATCACAAAATATCACTATTTCGTAGTTAAAAAAATAATTTTAACGCTGAGTAATGGTCATTTAATTTTATTACCTTTTATCCTCCCACTACAAGAAAATACAAAATTAGCGACGGAAAACTCCGTTTCAACATTTAGAAACGGAATAGCGACGGAATTGAAATGGATTACAACATTTGCTACGGAATTTAACGACGAGATAAAATTCCGTAACTAATAGTGGCATGAATGAAATAGCGGGAACAATAGCGACATATTTTTTAATCCGTCTCTATTTTTTGAGATGGAATTAAAATTTCGTCTCTAAATAACGATATAATTTTAATTCCGTCTCTAAATAGCGACGGACATAATATTCCGTCTCTAAATAGCGACGGACTTATAATTCCGTCTCTATTTAGCTAAATATAGACTTAGCTTTGTTAGTTTTTTCCCCTCTTGCTAGAATATTCTATATGCTGTTTTATTCCTGTACTCCTAAATCATTTCATATACATATATATCTAGCACAATGATTTTATCTTTCATGGGTATTCAACTAAATGCAGTCTCCGTTGTAAACCTTATAATGTCTATTGGGATTGCTGTTGAGTTTTGTGAGCATATAATGCACGCTTTTTTGGTTAGTACTATAAGGTTGTTCTTAATTTACATATTAAGGTTTTGCTGTCATATGATAATTTGATTCTGCCCTATGCAGGTAAGTCATGGGAATAGGGACCAACGAGCAAAAAAGGCTCTGAGTACCATGGGAGCTTCCCCTATGGCTATACTACCCCATTCTAATGTGTTGGTATTTGCAGTATATGACAGAATCAGTCAAATTATGATGGGATAGCTTTATTTGGTAGAAACTATAGATGGCTGTGAATGTGATAGCTCTTTAGTATAGATGGCTTCAAAATTTGAAGTTCAAATCATGGTTTGTAATACCTCTGCTTTACCTTTTCAGCATGCATATTAGTTCTTGGTCCTTGGCTGTGATGGAAATCAAAATGTGTTTTTTTGTGTTATCACTTCTTTTTCTTGAGTTATTCTTTTTGGTTACTCTTTGGCAGTGGAATTACACTGACAAAGCTTGTTGGAGTAATTGTGCTTTGCTTCTCTAGATCAGAACTTTTTATGGAACTACATGTTTGATTTCCCCTATATGGGTTTCTTCCACAATCCTAGGTGATTGGATGTGGCAGTTTTCCAGTGAATTTTATGGGCCATCTGATCAAAACGTTCTCTGAATTAAACATCAAAGTATTTCTGAGCTTGAGGGAGACACTGCAGTAGATGGAATTTGACGTTTTTTTTTATACATTATATAATAAAATTTTTATTTTACTATTTGTTGTGTGTATTTTATAATTTAATTAATTAATATATTTATTTTATAATTTTACGCACTAATATTAATAATATTATTTAAAATAAAATTAATTTCTTAAAAAATTTTAAAAATAATAATTTTATTAAAAAAAGATTCCTAGGAAATTAGAAACGGAATTAGAGACGGACTTTCCGTCTCTAAATAGCGACGGAACATTTTCCGTCGCTAATTAGAGACGGAACTTTCCATCTCTATTTAGTGACGGAAAATTCTGTGTCTATTTAGAGACATAATGTTCCGTCGCTAATTAGAGATAGGAAAATTCTGTCGCTAATTTTAGCGACGGACGATATATTTTCGTTTCTAGTTTTTTGCGACCAATAAAATAGAGACGAAATTTGTCCGTCTCTATTCCGTCGCTAACTGTCCAATAACGACGGATTAGCGACAGATATTTCCGTCTCTATTTCACAGTTTTCTTGTAGTGTCCTTTTTGTATAAATATTATTTTTCTTTTTTAATTTTTTAAGTGGTAGTGACATAAGTGTCAGGGTGCATGGACATGCAAGTAAAAAATAAAGGTTTTTTAAATTTTATTTTACGAAAGGGGTATTGCTACAATACCCTTGGGTATCAGATACCCAAGGGTTGGTAGCATAAAAAAAAAAAAAATTGAAAGAAAGTGGTTGCCACTACCGGTTGCAACCGGTAGTTCTCAAAAAAAAATTTTAAAATTTTTTTTTATTATATAAATTATAAAATATTAATAAAAATAAAATTATAAAAAAAATTTATTGTAAGTTTTTAAAAATTTATTTTTAAAAAATACTGAAAAAATAAAATAATATAAAAAATTTATTTTTTTATAATACTGATAAAATAAAATAATATAAAAATATATTGCATATTTATTGGTAAAAGTTGCACGTTTAATGCTAGAGGTTGCATATTCAACGGTCATGGTTGCAGGTGCGATTTTCGAGGCAGATGTAGTTGCATGTTATTGTTAAAGTTACAAGTCCAACAGTCACATTTTACATGTTTATTGCTAAAGGTTTCATCTTCGAAATATTGCATATTTATTGGTGAAAGTTGCACGTTTAATGGTGGATGTTGCATATTCAACGGTCATAGTTGCATGTGCGATTTTCGAGGCAGATGTAGTTGCATGTTATTGTTAAAGTTACAAGTCCAACGGTCACATTTTACATGTTTATTGCTAAAGGTTTCATCTTCGAAATATTGCATATTTAAATATTGCATATTTATTGGTGAAAGTTGCAAGTTTAATGGTGGATGTTGCATATTCAACGGTCATAGTTGCAGGTGCGATTTTCGAGGCAGATGTAGTTGCATGTTATTGCTAAAGTTACAAGTCCAACGGTCACATTTTGCATGTTTATTGCTAAAGGTTTCATCTTCGAAATATTGCATATTTATTGGTGAAAGTTGCAAGTTTAATGGCGGATGTTACATATTCAACGGTCATAGTTGCAGGTGCGATTTTCGAGGCGAGGCAGATGTAGTTGCATGTTATTGCTAAAGTTACAAGTCCAACGGTCACATTTTGCATGTTTATTGCTAAAGGTTTCATCTTCGAAATATTGCATATTTATTGGTGAAAGTTGCAAGTTTAATGGCGGATGTTACATATTCAACGGTCATAGTTGCAGGTGCGATTTTCGAGGCAGATGTAGTTGCATGTTATTGCTAAAGTTACAAGTCCAACGGTCACATTTTGCATGTTTATTGTTAAAGGTTTCACCTTCGAAATATTGCATATTTATTGGTGAAAGTTGCAGCTTTAATGGTGGAAGTTGCATATTCAATGGTCATATTTATGCGCCCTAGCACAAATATTAAGTGATATTTTCTTAAAAATTATTTAATTTTTTGTTTTTCAAGTTTAAAATATTTGTTGCATCTTTTAAGGTTGAAAATCGATTCCATAATAAATTAATCAATTTTCTACTTATTTATTTATGTCAATATTAAATTCGGTTATAATTACTACACTTGGGACATACATCTAATTACCTTTGAAAAAATAATATTTCGGATATTAACTAAAGTTCATGAGCATGGAGGAAAAATTTTAATTCTTTTTTTTTATAAATAACT
Source organism: Zanthoxylum bungeanum (assembly GCA_019454045.1). Taxonomy (NCBI): domain Eukaryota; kingdom Viridiplantae; phylum Streptophyta; class Magnoliopsida; order Sapindales; family Rutaceae; genus Zanthoxylum; species Zanthoxylum bungeanum. Next base: position 10,106 of record SKCR01054516.1, on the reverse strand, counting down.
ATTATTTCATATGAAAGGTAATTAGTATGAAAATGATTTTTTATTAATTACATAAGATGAGAATTTTTTAATTATAGTCTTTCGGATAATTACTAAAGTTAATGAACATATGTTAATGTTCACATATACTTATAATTTTCATTAATTACTTATGTTAATGTTGATATCTGTAACTGACCGAAATAACCGAAAAATTGAAAAAAAAAAAAAGAAATGTGATAAATTTTGAAAAATTAATCAATTATTTACTTATTATTTATCTAAATTAATATTATGCGCCCTAACACAAATATTAAGTGATTTTTTCTTAAAAATTATTTAATTTTTTGTTTTTCAAGTTTAAAATATTTGTTGCATCTTTTAAGGTTGAAAATCGATTCCAAATTAAATTAATCAATTTTCTACTTATTTATTTATATCAATATTAAATTCGGTTATAATTACTAGACTTGGGACATACATCTACTTATCATCTTTTAAGGTTGAAAGTTGCAACTTAATGGTTAAATTGCATATTGATGGTTTGAAGTTGCATGTATTGGTTATATCTAATAGGAAAGATGATAGGAGCTTTACTACCATTACTTTCATCACAGTAAGCTTGTTGCCATGAATTTTTTATTTTCTATTTGCTATAACCAGTAGGTATTTGCAATATGAGTCGGAAATGTGGCAAAAATTCATTGTATTGAGTTTAAAACACTTGCGATTAATTACTAAAGTTAATGAACATATGTTAATGTTCATTATTTACTTATAATTTTCATTAATTACATATTTACTTATAATTTTCATTAATTACTAAAGTTAATGAACATATGTTAATGTTCATTATTTAATTTTTTGTTTTTCAAGTTTAAAATATTTGTTGCATCTTTTAAGGTTGAAAGTTGCATCTATTTATGGAATACGAATTTAACATCATGACTACGTTTATTCGTTACTGAATCGTTTGATTAATTATTTATGTTAATGAGCATGCATATGAGTTGGAAAAAATTGATTCCATATTAAATTAATCAATTTTCTACTTATTTATTTATGTCAATATTAAATTCGGTTATAATTACTAGTATTTCGGATATTGACTAAAGTTAATGAGTATGGGGAGAAGTTTTGGATAACTACTAAAGTTAATGAGCATGAAGAACAAATATTGAGTGATTTTTATTTTTATTTTTATTTTTTTATTTTTTGGAACCTCTTGAAAGTGCTGACGAATGTTGTAATGGCAATTTTTGTGGAACCTATTCACAATGCTGTTGAATGTTGTAATAGCAAATGTATCATACTTTTGGAAATATTTTTATTGCACTTGAGTTTATGTACAATTGTTTAATGCTGTTGATAGATGCTTACAACAAAAGCTAAACTGATGACCAAAAAATAATGCCCCAATTCATCATGCACACCCTTCACAAATAACGTCCGAAGCCACGCCCATAACTGCCCTCAAACAGCCCCTGAACACGCCCAAATACCCCTGCAGCCAGCCCCTGAACACGCCCAAATACCCCTGCAGACCAGCCCCTGAACACACCCAAATACCCCTGCAGACCAGCCCCTGAACACGCCCAAATACCCCTCAGAAAAAAGCCTCTGAACACGCCCAAATACCCCTGCAGACCAGCCCCTGAACACGCCCAAAATACCCCTGCAGCCAGCCCCTGAACACGCCCAAATACCCCTGCAGACCAGCCCCTGAACACGCCCAAATACCCCTGCAGACCAGCCCCTGAACACACCCAAAGACCCCTGCAGACCAGCCCCTGAACACACCCATTCACAGCATTGCAACACTCATCCAGTGATTTCCAGCTACATTTCACAGTTTCTCATATTATACAAAATGCATTAAGATGCATATTAATGAATTGTACAAAAGATGTAGAAAATGCATTCAGCTACATTGCACAGTTTCAAAAGATATACAAAATGCATTGACTACATGTTCTCATATTTTAATAACGCATACGTTAAGCCTTTCTCCGTAAACGACCTTTCTTTTGACTGTTCTTTTCGATTCTTACTGATAACTTCGGAGGTTTCCCTCTTGGTGTTTGCATTGAAATCAGCTGATGATGTGTGTTATACTCTCCCATTGCTAACTTTAAGACCTCATCACGGTTATCATTTAATGGAGAGTCAATCAGTTGCAGTGCTATTGTCACTCTTGCTTCCTGGGAGTCATGCTGCTCCAAATGATATAAAATAAGGCAAACTAGTCAGTATCTAAAGATCTGTTCTGGTATCATGTACCAAAAACACTCAAAACACAGTTTATTTTCTACATGTCATGATTGTACTCGTCATGATGGTAACAACAATAGTGTTTCTTAACATACAAATATTTCAGCAGCAAAAGAAAGTGAAATGATGTGATTAGATAGATATCAATAAAAGTAGCATGAAAAAACACCAAAAACTTGTAACCAGTCAGCAGGTATATGAAGTCCCATCACGTACCAGATAAGTTGTGCTGGTGGCGACTCCCGCAGTGTCCATAAATGTAATAACATAAATCCCGCAATCATACCCGTTGGGTTGGGTTGGAACTCCTATACCATTGCACACTTCGAAAGACAGGAAGCTCCAAGGTTCTGGGAATGTATTCAGTACATAACTGCGGTGGATAACATCCAGCGCTTGCAACTAAATGAGAAAATAAACTGGTCATAAATAGAAAATTCTGCAATCATTGGCTATACAACAACATAATCAAATAAATAATACAAAAAAAAGTAAGATGGAATTACAATAATATTCACTTGATTTTGTCGTTTACGCGCTCGCCGACCACTCCGTAAAGAGTCCCAAATCTCACAAACTTTTTCTTTAACCTTAACCAATAACATATACCAATGGAAATCTCCGTCGTGGATGGGCACGAATATCTAGTGACAAGTAAAGAAGATATAAGGATGCAATTAGGAAATAGTAACGTACAAATTATAAATGAAGCATAAAGAAAAATATATACTGTACCTGTTGGCATCTTTGCAGATCACACATATAATGATCTTTCAATTGGGAAGCTCTACGAAACGAATCATATTGTGCATTTCGCTCTAGTGCCATTTGCTACATATTCAATTATGGAATCGAGATAAAAATATTATGACTTGGAATGAGATAAAAAAAAACCAATCAAATTACAATAATCAGCTTTAATGGTACAACAACAATACTAACAGCAAAGGTTGTCGGTAAAAACCAATTGATTGGTTCAGTAGTTCTTTTCAAAGACTCCTCTATGGTGAGGTACTCAGCTTTCATGCAAATGACCTGAGGAATAGGAAAGTTATTATTACCTACTTATACGAAAAAATCAGTAAAAATCAATATATACAACCTCGCCTTGAACTGGTTCACCAGGCAAAAGTGACAACAAGCTACCCCGTGTGATATGCTCATGACTTGTTCGGACAATAATATCACTGCAAGCAACCCGAACAGGAATTAAAAAAAATTTCATTCCAATATAGATATATTGAAAATAAGTCCGTCTATGGTGGTAAATGATTTGGTACCTTTTCTCAGCGAATTGATTAAAACAATATTGAATTATCTTCAAATGATCAGTATTGACTGCCTTGTTCACCAAAAAAGGACCAGCTTTAAATTTGGACATTGCGCCTGTTGAAACAAGATCATATGGCGACAATTGATAAGGGCCTGGCTTTCTGTTTCTCAGTGGCCGATTAGGAATTAAAGACATGTCTGAGTCTTGAGCCTCTGCCTTATGTCCAACTATATCCATCGAGGACTACGTGACAGAAAATAAGTCATAAATGATATTCAAATAATAACAATGACAGTAAAATAGAACATATAATTGCTTGTATTCATACCTCATCCTTTAGAAGATTGGAGCATGGTTGAGGGTTGGCCATTGATTCATTAAATGCTGCTGCAAGCTTCTGCTTCAACTTGAAGGAATCATCAAGAGAGGACGAACTAACAGTAGCTGTTTTTTTTATCATGGGCATTTACTTCCTTAGCATCGACTGGTTGTGCAGCTTCAAAGTTAGGGACCGACGTCGGTTCATCAGTCGGACGCGCTTGTTCTCTATAAACATGGGAATTGAGCTCTAACAAATACTCTTCTAATTTATCAACCTTTTTTGTCAATTGGTCCACTTTATTTTCCACCAATTTCATGCCTTGCGAGGTTTGTTTGGCATTTTCTCCTATAGTTTCCTGAATTCTTTGTAGGATTGTCATGACTGGATCGAAATCTTTCGCACGTACAAAACTTTCTTGTTGGCCACTCTCCTTCCTCATGGGAACCTATTTATAATGTGTCAAATAATAAGTAATTTGTTAACGATAACTTGACGAATACCATAAAAGGAAATTATTAACTTAATTTAATACCGCATTGCTCCCGAAACCACCAAATGTTTTCTCCCATTGAACAAATTTTTTTATTTCCACAGCAGTCCACTGCATTATAGGCCAACCATTCGTCGGTGAAGACAGCTGGTAAGTAGAAGATGACATATAGAAAATCTGTCGAAACAAACAATGTCATAATCATAAACATGGACTGCATGGTGGTAGCACAAACATGACGAATTTAAAGATATCAAATGTTATTCATTTCATACCATTAAAAAAAAACACATCCTCTAATTGAAGAAGTCTTGTTTTCATTGACCTTCTTCACTCCATTGCATAAAAACTGTAAACACCAGGTTGCCCAATTTTTAAATCTAATGGAGCTGACATCTTTCAATGCATGCAGGTAATATGGGTTGATATACGCGCGGCAGAAGTAGGACATAGGATAGTACTGATAGCAAACAAACAGAAAAGAATAGAGAATTCATCATCTGCAGTGGTAATACTGCTTAGTCTTCAATCACAATTGCTATTGGGATCCTTTTTCTTACTAGTAATACCGGGCTCTTAACTCAGCTATGTCATTGTCGTCCCCGTAAGTCTCAAAGTTCGAACCCCCATCCTCAATACCCATAATTGCAGTAAATGTATCAACATTCAAACTGTATTCAGTTCCATTAAGTGTTATTATCCCTCTCTCCACATCACATTGTTTAACCAACCATCTACATAAATCTTGTCGCACTCTCCCACATCTGAGACCCAAGAGGCTTCCAAATCCAAGCTCTCTTACAGCTTCTTCTTGTTCAACAGTAAATTTGGATACCATTTTCGAGAAGCGAGTGACACTGCATCTTGATATTCCTTTGCAGTCAGGGTCTTTCTCTTCTACCTTATCCACTGGATCGCGTAATAATCCATGAGGCCACTTTTCATGCTTGACAAATTCCTTATTATACTTGTTGACAAAAGCAACTTTCTGTTCCAATGTCATTTTCTTCCAATTCGTTCCTATGTGACCTTTTATCTATAACCCAATAATATAGTGAAATCAACAAATATATATAAGGTTAATAAATCAAACTATAAAGTTAAATAACAAAGAAAAGTTAAATAGTTGATTGCATACCTCTTTGGGTACTTTAAGACCTTCTTCTTTCAGCCGCTTTGCTTCAGACTTTGCTGTGGAGACAAGTCAAATTAATTTTGTATGTACATCATCAAAATAAACTTATTTAACTATTGACACTATTTGGTTAACTATTAACTTACTAATAGTAGCACCATGCGTGCTTGCCCGGTCCATGCGGTTGTTCGTTCGTTTCGATCCTCTTTTGTTTAACCATGGTGTTTACAACCAATGATAGAGATGATGGACTACGAATACGTCAACAATGATAAGTAAATTACAATAAAGTTGGAAAAAAGCTTGACAACCACGAAGATCAAATTAACTTGCTTCACATCATGTACTTAAACCCCAAATTTAAAAAGCAGAGAAGAATTGAAAAAAATTATAAACATGATAAATATTTGGTTCATAATTTATCTTCAGAGCCTTAAAATAATTCCGACTTCAATCCTCCAATCCTTTTACTCAAAAACCGACTTCAATCCTCCAATCCTTCTACTGAAAAACCCTAATCTGAATGCGAGTTCTCTGCATTCAAAAAAAAAGGAGCATATTTAGCCAAAAACCTAACAATTCATGAACAAGAAACCAAATTTAAGTAGACCCAGAACACAGAATCAAGAGAAACAATTCAATATTTTGAAGGAACCTGGAAATCAAGTTCTGGCATCACATAAAATATATAAATAACGTAGGAAGTACATTTAGTTATCATGCTGTCGGGTGAACAATCACTATCACAACCCAAAAAATTTAAATGAAATCTAAATAGCAGCAAGGAGGATAAACTAACACAGAACAAGCGCAAAAACATAACCTCATACATTTTACACTATTAGTTTAAGTAATAGACCCGAAAATACATGACTCATATCTATTTATTTACTTTCCTCTGTTTTCTCACCAACCGAACACTACAAAACTTCTACATACCATTATCATAATAACCCTTGTCCAAAAATCCCCCAAACAGGGGGTTCATAACCAACAACCAAAAATCCCCACAAACCCATTTTCAAAATGAACAACCGTAAACAACGCCAACCACAAATCCCCACAAACCCATTTACAAAATGAAAAGCCACAAACAACGCCTAAAACCAAATCAAAATCCTAACAATCCATGAACAAGAAACCAAATTTCAGTGGACCCAGAAAAGAGAATCAAGAGATACAGTGGAATGCTTTGAAGAAACCTGGAAATCAAGTTCTGGCATCACATAAAAATAGAGAATCAGAGATGGAGAAGCAGGCGTCGGCGTTGGCGTCGTGCTCGGCGATTTTAGGGCACAAATTTCATGTAGGATGCTTCCACAAACGATTTCATGTGAGATGCTTCACACAAACAATTTGTGAAACAGAGGGATAGTTCGTGAGAGATGGAGGAATTTCTGAGAGAGGGAGGAGAATAGGGAGAGACGAGAGGGATTTGAGAGAGAGAGGGATTTCAGAGAATGAGAGAGATGAGAAAATGAGAGAGATTAGGGCTTATTTTACTTGTATTTACCGGTTTTCCCGGTTTTCTTTTCTTATTTTTTTTTACTCACCGTTGGATCACTTGACAATGATCCAACGGTGGGGGTACCCAGGGGTATGTCATACCCTTGGGTACCACAGATGTGCCCTTACGAAAGTTATCAGAAACTCAATTCAAGAAAAGACTAATGTGTGATTGATTTGCAAGAGTTTGCTACTAGAGTGCCATGAGTACGAAGCACAATGGTAGGGCTTGTAAGATAACATTTTTTTTTAAAAATATTGAAAATACTGCGTCAAATCACCTCAACTCCTGAATTCGAATTCATTATTAAGTTGTCAAATTTTAAGCATTTTACAACCAAATCACACTCCATAGGGGCTTGTATTTTTCTCATTTTTCTTCATTCAAGAATGGAAAAATCACCAGTTACATATATGGTCACTTAATTTGAAGCTAAGAAATCAGATTTTATAGTGCTATCTACAAAAGCTTAATTGGGATTTTGAAGGATTTGGATCCTAACGAGTAATGCTATAAGCTCCTTCAATAACTTGTCAAAATAACGGAGAAGCATTAATGTTAATTCCAAACAAAATAAGCAACGATAGAGATAAGAGCTAACAAATGTTTCATATATGAAAGTTTAGTACACGACAATGTAAAAATAAATTATGAGTACCAATTAATTTTAAACAGTTTTATATTCACCTAATTCATGTAAATGATTGCGTTAATAATTATATCAATCAGAATAAATTGAGAATTAATTTTAGTTATAATATATATATTTAAATTAATTTTATTTTTATTAATTATTACCAAATTTAAGCTCGGATTCAGATTTTTTTACCATCATAATCTTGGTCTAGTTCTTTTTAAACGAAGTGACAACCAATTGGGATAAAATTCCAACTTAAATAAGAACTAGACCAAGATTATGATGAAGGGTTCACTGTAACAGTGGTCATAGATAGGAGAGTAGTGGTGGATTTCTTAAAAAAAAACGTGTGGTCAAAATATTCATTCAATTGGGATAAAATTCCAACTTTAATAATATAGAGGGACATCAGACGGCGACATTGTGAGAGCCCAGTGTCTTAGTTTTCCAGATATGCAATTTCAATAATTGAATATAATAAGGTGTCCTTAAATGTCTTTTCGAAATATTCCAATAACATGGAAGGGATGAATATTTTGAAAAAAAAAAAAAAAAAAAAGTAAGGGATGTTATTTGATAGTAAATCACTTATGATTTAATTATCAAATCGAGTTATTTTTTTTAAAGAATCCGAGGCGGTCGAAGGTATGCAATTTCAATAATTGAATATAATTGGCCAAGCCAAGAAATTAAGGTGTTCTTAAATGTCTTTTCGAAATATTTATATAACCTGTAAGATGTGTGATTTGGTAGTAAATAACTTAAGATTTAATTATCAAATCTTAAGTTCGAGTTATTTTTTATAAGAATCTGAGGCAGTTGAAGATTTATATACTCTGTTTAAGTTCGAATCGAATAATTTGACGGTGAAATTTTTAATAATTTAAAAATAAATAAATATTCATACAATTATTGGTTACGTAAACGTGTTTGTCTGTCAATCATGGAATCATTAATATGGAGTCGCCATCGAAGAAGGCCACTCGTATCACATAATTCGTGGCCCCTCAAAAAAAAAAAAAAAAAAAAAAGAAAAAGAAAATATTGCCATTGATAGCCAAGTGATATGACAAATGACAATGCCCCTTTAAATTGTTTGCTTTCAAGCCAAAGAATATTTAAATTGAGAATTCTTTTTTGAAGGATAAACTTTGAAGAAATCAAAGGTTATCTTAAGTCTTAACCAGCCTAGAAGCTTCATTACAGGCTTTATAAACTAAATATTAAAATGATTTTGAGGTCAAATGGTACTTTGCATTTCATATAGAATCCAAAAAATCCCCTTAAAGCGGTTAATCTTGTCTAGCATTAAATTAACCACATTCTTGGCATCAGATTTAATAATGATTGAGAGCTCAAACTGCCTTAGCACAATGAATCTTAAAGGAAATGGACTTTTGTTTTTAAAAAAATCTATCTTTTATTAATATGAACCATATTATTTAAAAATTCATCTATGACCCATCAAAATAGAGAGCCCTTCCTAATGCAATCTCTATATCTCCAAGAGATCATCTTTGTTGAAGCTGTGTTGCATGAAGTAAGAATGATTTTCCTTGCAAATGATGACAAAATTAATTTTGACACTGCAACAACTCAGTCTGATAGGTCCCATATATTTTTATGAGGGGAAAAAGGTAGAATTAATTTTCTGATATTATCAAAGCTATCCCATTCAGAGAAATTAAATAAAAATCTTTGACACTATTACACTAATGAAGTGATCTCCATTAAAGAATGATAGATTAGAATTTATAATACCAACAGAATGGTCCCAATTAGAGAAGTTGAATATCTGATACCAACAAAGTGATTCGAATTAGATAATTAATAGACTCTGTTAAGGTGAGAGAAAAATCACAATTTATGTATTAACTTACTTGATTGCACTTTGTGTCCTATGAGAGGTACTTAAATAACAAAAGAAGTTAAAAACTAAAAACACTTAAACATTTATCCTAAAATCTAATGTCATAATAAGATAAATAATACTAATAAAATATGATAATCACTATTAATGTGTGTCATTATCCACAACTGGGATCATATCAATAGTATCGGGGATAATGTCAATTAGTATAGTGAAGAAGAAAGACTCACCAAGATGGATAGCTTGCTCAAAGAAATATCCAAGTTCTTAACCCACATGCGTGAGTCGGGTTTCAGCAGGCTTTCGAGAGTGAGAACCATGACAGATGTGATCCAATAAGACCGAGCACTGAGGGGTCTAACCCCATGTAGTTCCCCCCATGAAGAACATCAAGTTGGAATTCCTAAGGTATTGTGGAGAGGATCCAACATAATGGTTTGATCGAGCATCCCAATTCTTTGATTATCATGGCACCAGTGAAAACAGTAAGGTGGCTTTAGTGTCATACCTCTGGAAGGAGAGGGGACTCAATGGTGACATGGTACGTGACCGGTGCGAAATACACACGATATACGCAAGCGCACGTATCGTTCAAGTAGTATAAAAGTATCGATCCCACAAA
>SKCR01054515.1:0-29693 GCA_019454045.1 Zanthoxylum bungeanum | reverse complement strand
TACTTCAATTTATTCATTCATGTATTTATATATTTTGCTTGTTCTTGTTGATCTTGGGGCTTGGTTATTTTTTTCCTACATGTCCAACATATTTTGATCAAAAATCAAACCCAATTCATGCTCTTTGACTCTCGGCAATTGAAGGGATTTTCAAATCAATTCGGTTTCTATCAAATTAAATCTGCAATCAATATTTCCCGATTATTTCAAACTCATCCAATGAATCAAAAAACAAAAATCACCAAGATCAAATATAGGGCACCATTCGGCCAAGCCAAGAAATTTTGGGCAAATTTGTTCCAAACAATTTTTAATCAAATTGATCCAATCAATCTTAAATTAAACATGTTATAAACATACTAAATCATCCAATTTCATTAATTCATGCTCAAACACATTTTACCCAAATTTTAAGCACTATTCGTATTTCATGCTTTTACTCGCTCTGATACCATTGTTGGGAAAACTCTAAGTCCATAGGATCGAATAATAAACATGAAATAAACGTGCGAATACAACGAGGAAGTTGTGGAATACTCACATCGATCGGTTGAGCGACGCGGAGGCATCAAAAATCTGATTCTGCCCTCTTCACTGCATTCGGCAGTGAACAGTCGAAGCTCACTGGTTGGAGGCCATTGGAGGTTTCTCGAACAAGCTCCAAGCTTCATCGAACGATTCCCGGCTCATGGGTGAACTTCCCTATCACCTTCGCATGTCTCGTAAGTGTGCTAGCACTTGAGATTTTGCCACAAAATCCCACTCATTACTTCCCACTGCTCACGGTTTTGGAGGAAAACCAGTAAGCTTTTTAGAGCCCTTTTAGGCGTGAAGAGATGAGAGAAAGAGAGAAGAGAAAGTTTTGTTTGGTTTGTCAAATTTGTGTATTAAATACACACATTTGAATTTCAAATGCATTTCATTTGAATTTGGCTTTAAAAAGTCAAACAATTAAAGCCCTAATGGCACCAACTCACATCACTTCCATCGATCATGAATAGTGACTTGCGTCAATCACTCAAAGTGAAAGACATCCATCACTTGATTGACGAATGATGTGACGCTAGTTACGACTAGCGATTTGACGCTTGATTTAATTTTCCGCACTCGAATTCGAAATGCGAATGCGCTAGCAAATAATCTCGGGCTCGGGTTCGCTAATCTATATTAACGAATTTTCTGTTGCGACGCAATTAAATCTAATTTAATTAAATAATCATGCCTTGCATAATTATCATTCATGTCACTAATGAATTAATTCTAAATTAATTCGTTCGCTCGAATTAAAATCTAATTTTAATTCCACGTCGAAATCCAATTTCGTTTAATATATCGAATATATATTAATTTACCAATTAATTCCAAATTAATCGTTCTCTCTCTTTATATATATTTTATCCCAGATAAAATATCTCCGCAATTAATCCCAGATTAATTTTCTCTCTCTTCTAATTAATCCCAGATTAATTAAGAGTGCGAGTTATACGTTATCGGTGAATCTTTGGGAAGCGACCCATGAGATCCCCGAATATGTTGGTAGTAAAGTCGGTCGTCGGACTATCCGAACACGTAAGTACCAAGTACTACGTTTATACTGATTTACAAGACAAGGTTGGCCTCTAACGAAGCGCCATGCCTACCTAATTCTCCGGAAATATACTTACAGGAATAAGGATCTGTATCAAGCGTAGTATACCTAGTATTGCATATTTCTGTCCAGTATCAGATGATCACATGCAAGGCCTGGGGCTGGTACAGTGTCTGCCCCTTACGATGCATATATCGGATAACGAGCAACTAGTCTCTTTATAATCGGATAATCATGACCAAGTCATATTATCCCGACAGTTGCAACCTTATTAGAAAACCAGTTCTGTATCTCTACGTGATCATCATCTCCATATGACTGAAGTGACACTTCCATCTTGACATCACACCCAACACACTACGATTCTCGATATACCCAGAATTGGCGTACACAGAAACCGGATAAAGCCCTGGACGACCTCAACCAAAGTATATTGATCGTCGTATGTATTAGCGGTGCAAGTCTCCGTTTAAGACCAAATACACCTACCCTGATTTCAAACTTCCATAGACACGTAGTCATACTACCAATGGAATTCCGAGGGGGTCTATCCAGAGCGAAGCTGTTTCCCGTACCATCGGTGAAACACAGCCTCCTATTACACTTGCATGAGTATCCTATACCCAAATATACGAGAACTATGTCGTTGTGCCCTCACAACGCGCACAAGTGTAATACTAGTCTTTTACGTATTTATCGATGTCCAATCTCGATAATACTCTGACCAGGGATATTTAATGATTTATCCTTCGTGGACTGATACTGTCTCATATCATTCTCAGTCCAGGAACAAATCATATGGACCTCTTATCATTTATATATCCAGGTGATCTAATCACAAATGATAAGAGTGCAATCTCCTTTGTCAAATAATTAATTTGTACAACAACACCGTGATCTGTACAAATAGTGACGTTATGGGTCATAATTGTCCAACATCCTAATGGGCTAGGATCCTGTTAAATGTCACACTATCTTGACTTTGGCCAACAAATTGTATGATAATTAACTAGGTAGATCTCTAAGATCAATTGGATCTCATCCAATTCCTAGATCCAGTACGGGGACATCCAAATCCGAAACATATATCTTATATATGCCAATATATCCAATATATTGCCTAACATTTTTCCTCTGAATCAACTAAGCCTTGGCTTTGGCACAACAAAATCAGTGATCCCAGTTAAGCATGACCCATTGACCTTGGAAAGCTTCGTAATCAATGTCGATGGATAAGAAGTGATCTTGACTTTGGCAAACAAATCACAACTTGGACAAGACACCGATATGGAACAAAGCTCTCGTGATTCAAACACATCCGCGACGGAAAAAGGTCTTGACTTTGGCCAACAAACCAATGCCAGTCTTGGATATTGAGTAAGAATCACTCAATGGAAGGAAAAACGCTTAATATTATTTGAGGGTTTTTCGCGTGCAAATTGGCAACCAATTTATTATCTTTGTTAAGGTCTCATCATCTTACACCCTTAAACATGCATTCTAAATACATAATAAAGCGTGTATAATAAAATAATAATGATATGCGGATGGATACTTAACACATTGATCCTAGATCAAATCTCTCCCTTTCCTCTCTCCCGCTAGCACATGTATTACTTCTACCTGTTACACTACACTTCTAAAGAAACCTCATTTACATTGAGGGGAATAGGTGAGAAGAGAAATACATAGAGTAAGGAGGTAATAGGCTGGACATGCAGGTCCAATTAATAAATTCTAAATTTATTACAATTTCTAAAATTGCCCCCAGCCATCTAATATCCATCTGATATACATTATTCATGCATCGCAACCATGTATTCACACAAGCATGTTATCAATCAATCTAATCTAATCAAATTAATTAATCTTATAATTAATGACCATCCAATGTTCAAACAATGATTTGATTTTGTGCGAGTCAAACTCGTTTTGCGAATAAGTACTCAAAGTATGAATTCTTGAATTAAATTAAACTACAAAATTAAATCCAATTCAATTTGTATTTAATACTAATTCGATATTTAATTCCAAATTAAATACTACACTTTATTAATGAACCTTACGACTTAAATTCCAAATTTAATCGTTACGGGTCTCAAAGCCCGATTAACGTCCACCGTTAATTTAATTAAAGTCCAATGTGTTTTCAATTAATTTCTTTAAGGCGTGGACTTTTTGGTCAACTTGGGTCAAACCCAATAACCAAAGCCCAATCAAGGAATAACCCAATAAGCCTAGAAATCAATTTAGGCCCATTAGGCCCAATTAAATAATTAAGGTCCATTAGTCGCATTTGGACTTTATGGAAACGGTTTTTGGGCCCAATTGGATCCAACCAATTTAGCCTAAACCTAACTTGGTACAACCAAGCCCAATTACAACATTTCAATCCCAAATCCAATTTAAGTCCAATTAATTAAATTACAAAAAATCCAATTTCACAATTTAATTACTCAAAGTGTAATACACAATTAATTACCCAAATCAATATTTCCAAAACACATATTTGTACAATTAATCATGCTTATCAACAACAAAACATGTCCAACACATTTTATCAAAAATCAAATCCAATTTCATGCTATAAAGCTCTCGTCAATTTGGGGTTATTTGTGTCTGATACGGTTTTAATCCAATTAAATCCACAATCGATATTAAATCAACATTTCCCAATCGTTTCAAGTCATCCAATGATCAACGAAACAAAAAATACCAAAAATTATGGCATATTGACATTCGGCCAAGCCACACCAAAAGGGGAAAAAATGATCCAATCACAATTTCATGAAATTGATCCAATCAATCTTCAATTAAACTACATTTAAGCATACTCAATCATCCAATTTCCTAAAATCATGCTCAAATACAATTTACCCAATTTTAGCCCTAAATAAAGTTTCATGCTTTTATCAACGCTCTGATACCATTGTTCGAGTTTCTACGGTCCCGAGGATCGATTATCAAGCATAAAACAATATGTGAATACATCGAGGAAGTTGCGGAATACTTACATCAATCGGTTGAGCGATACAGTGGACAACAAAAACTTTTTATGCCCTTTGAGAAACTCGGCAGTGAGCTGAAAATCAGTCTCCGTTTTCGCCCATGAACCAACCTCCAAGCTCCAAGCTTTCGTGATGTGATTCCATGCTCACGTGTGTGGTTCCCTATCATCTTCGCAAGACTCAAATGGTGTGCTAGAAGAGATAGGAAATTTTGCCGTAAAACTTCCTATCTCTTCTCCATGGCTCACGGCAAACAGCAGTGAAAAAGAAGAAGAAATGCCAAAAGGGCGTGAGAGAGAGAGAAGAGTTGAGAGAGATGGAAAATGTGTATTAGTTAATTGTTTTCCAAACAATTAAACATATACCAATTATTTGATTTTCAAAAATTCAAACAAGTACAAGCATTAAAGCTTATCCATCCACCACCATCAACTATTCACATCACTCAATCAATCAAGTGACAAGTTGTCACATCACTCAAAATGACTAATGATTTGACGCTTGATGTGACTAGCGATTTGACGCTTGATGTGACTTGCGCGCCGCACTCAAATTCGAAATGCGAATGCGCTTGCAAACACTCTCGGGCTCGGGTTCGCTAATTCCAAACTAACGAATTTTCCGTTGCGACGTAATTAAATGATTATGTCTAGCGAAATCAGTATTCACGTCGCTAACGAATTAATTCTAAATTAACTCGTTCGCCCGAATTAAAATCTAATTTTAATTCCGCGTCGAAATCCAATTTCGTATAATATATCGAATATATTATTTTAATCGATTAATTCCAAATTAATCGTTCTCACTTTTTAATTGATATTTTATCCCAGATAAAATATCTCCGTAATTAATCCCAGATTAATTTTCTCTCTCATCTTATTAATCCCAGATTAATTAAAGTGCGAGTCATACGTCATCGGTGAATCTTCGGGAAGCGACCCATGAGATCCTAGGATATGTTGGCAGTAAATTCGGTCGTCGGACTATCCGAACACGTAAGTACCTAGTACTACGTTTGTACCAATTTACAAGACAATGTTGGCTTCTAGCAAGCGCCATGCCTACCGAATTCTCCAGAAATATCCTTATAGGAATAAGTGATCTATATCAGGTATAATATACGTAGTATTGCGTATTTCGATCCAGTATCGGATGTGACATGCTAGGCCTGGGGCTGGAATTGTGTCTGCCCTGTACGAAGCACATATCGGATCTCTGGTAACTAGTCTCTATAATCGGATAAACATGACCTTGTCATTTTATCCTGATGACTGTAGTACATAAGAGAACCAGTTTCGTATCCTACGTGATCATCATCTCCACTATGACTGGAGTGATACTTCCATCTCGACATCACACCCAACACAATACGATTCTCGATTACATGATACATGCTTGTATTTATTTAATTAGATTAAATTAAATACGTTTCATCTTTGCGCAAAATCCATATTTTAAATAAGGTTCTGTAAGTAGTATGTATTGGATTCATATTTCTTGGTCCATCTTGTCAATACGATTTATAGATATATGTTATATGGTTGCATCCGAGATCATGCCAAAGCTGTGATTGTGTAGTTGATAGAAATTTATCCATACCAGATGTATATATGATACTAGATAAATTCAAGTGAAAGCGAAAATCCTGAACGTGCCAAATGTGTCAGGACTACGCAAGTATCTTGAATTTTTCATTGACAAGTTTAACCTTGGTATGCCTCCTTGTGAACATGCCAAAGTTGTCACAACGAGAAACAACCAGGACCGGAACCCATGAGTCACTATTGAGTGATTGACAATGTGTTGTCTACTTAATGAATATACGTAGGTGAGATCGTGCCAAAGCTGTGAGCTGAAATATATTCATGGGATCCACCTTTCGCTATTAAATTTAATTTGATAATTGTACGATTGCATTCTATTTGGGGATTATAGTATTGCATGTTATAGTGGGAAGATCATTTTTAGATTAAAAATCCATGATCTATTTATGCTTTGCTTGATTTATATTATTATGAAATTGTCATTTCTGATAACCATTTTTCGCTATCTATATGATAGATTTACGATGGCGGCACCTGCTCCGAATCCTTTTGCCCGTATACTTGATACGAGCAAGCTTAAGGGCGCCGAAAACTTCACAGATTGGGATATGGATCTGAGAATTATTCTTGGGTCCGAAAAAATAGAATATGTGTTGGAAGGTCCGTTGTCACTGGCCATAGCACATGATGCTACACCAGAGGAACATGAGACTCTCCAAAAATGGAGAGATGATGACAAATGTGTCAAATCATACATTCGCAGTTCCTTGGCACCGGAGCTTAAGAGGCAATATTTTGGATTGCCCGATGCATATACTATGATGATGCGGTTACGAGAATCCTTTATGAACCAAGAATGTGTTATTGGGTCTCTAAGATCAATCCCAAGATCATTTAAGCATAATAGAAGTGTGAATACGCAAAGAAGTTTGCGGAATAACTTACATTGCTTGCCTAGGTAGGATGTGTAGACAAAAAAAAAATTGCCTTATTTGAAGTTGCTCCAAGCCCTCATTTGAATGTATGTTGTGCTCCAAGCTTAGTGAATGAGATTCCAAACTCAAAGGATGTTTCCCTATCACTGACTCTTATATGTGCTAGCACTTGGAAAATTTTGGAACAAAACTTCCCCTTCTGTTCTTTGTAATTCTCGGCCAAGCCAATAAGAAGAGAGAGTGTGCTTTTGGCGTGAAAGAGATGAAGAAGAGTGATGTGTGAGATGAGTGGATGGGTTACCAAATATTTGATTTTCAAAAAATCAATAAAATAACATTTACCAAATCTAAGCTAGTAAAGGTCACTCATTTCAATCACACTTGAGTGTTTTAGAAGTCATCACCCAATACCAAATTCCATCAACATAAAGTGATGAGAATGACATGTGATGTGACTTGATGTGGGCCCCACTTTGATTCAAAATCCGAGTAGGCCTGCAAACACGTTTCGGGCTCTGAATTAACGAATTTCTGTTGCGAATTAATTAATTCAAATTTAATTAAATAATTATGCCTAGCAAAATTACTATTAAAATCGCTCTCGAATTAATTCTAAATTAATTCGTTCGCCCGAATTAAAATCCAATTTTAATTCCGTTATGAAATCTAATTTCATATAATATATCGAATATATTATTCAATCGATTAATTCTGAATTAATCGCTATCTCTCTTTTAATTGAATTTTATCCCAGATAAATTCTCGCCATAATTAATCCTAGATTAATTTTCTCTCTCTTCTAATTAATCCTAGATTAATTATGTTCGAGTCATACGTCATCGGTGAATCTTCGGGAA
Organism: Zanthoxylum bungeanum; assembly: GCA_019454045.1. NCBI lineage: Eukaryota > Viridiplantae > Streptophyta > Magnoliopsida > Sapindales > Rutaceae > Zanthoxylum > Zanthoxylum bungeanum. The sequence continues at coordinate 21,761 of SKCR01054515.1, read as the reverse complement.
GTGACCCATGAGATCCCTGGATATGTTGGTAGTAAATCTGGTTTTCGGACTATCAGAATACGTGCTTACCCGGTACCACGTTTTTATCGATTTACAAGACATGATTGGCTTCTAGCAAAGTGTCGTGCCTCCCCAATTCTCCAGAAATATTCTTTAAGAAATATATTATATTTTTCAGGCGTAGTATACGTAGTATTGCATATTACGATCCAGTATCAGATGTCACATGCTAGACATAGGGCTGGAATAGTGTCTGCCACGTACAAAGCATATATCGGATCACTAGCAACTATTCTCTTTAATCAGATAATCATGACCTTGTCTTATTATCCCGATGGTTGCAACATATTAGAGTACCAGTTTTGTATCTCTGCGTGATCATCATCTCCATATGACTGAAGTGATACTTCATTCTTGACATCACACCCAATATACTACGATTCTCAATAAACCCAGAAGAGGCATACACAGAACCTGTTAAAGTCCCGGACGACCAAAATCAAAGCGTATTGATTGTCGTAAGTACTAGCGATGCAAGTCTCAGGTTAAGACCAAATACACCTACCCTGATTCGGATACCCATAGACACATATTCATACTACCAATGGGATTCCGAGGGGTCTATCCAGAGCGAAGCTGTTTCCGTACCATCGGTAAACACAACCTCATATCACACTTGCATAAGTATCCAATACTTAAATATATGAGAACTATGTTGTTACGCTTCCATAACACGCACAAGTGCAATACTAGTCTATTCTGCATTATCGATGTCCAGTCTCGATAATACTACGACTAGGGATATTTAATGATGTACAAAAACCAAATGTCTTTTACAAATAGTGAAGCCATGGGTCATAATTGTCCAACAATCTCCAACTTGGCCTATAGCCAGTCACTCAAGTATCTAACACCTGAACTATGTACATGTCGATCAAATTTTGCTGAGGAATAGCTTTCGTCAGCGGATCTGCAATGTTGTCATCTGATGCGACCTTCTCGATATTCACATCGCTACGATGTATGATCTCACGAATCAGATGGAAACGTCGAAGAACATGCTTGGATCATTGATGAGACTGCAGTTCCTTAGCCTGCGCTATAGCCCCGTTATTGTCACAATATAATGGAACGGGCTCAGCTGCTAACGGAACTACTCCTAATCCAATTATAAATTTACGGATCCAAACTGCCTATTTTGCTGTTACAGCTGCATCAATATATTCTGCTTCTGTTGTTGAATCAGCAACAGTCTCTTGCTTGGAAGATTTCCATCTTACTACTCCGTTGTTCAAACAAAATATGTACCCTAATTGCGACTTACAGTCATCTTTATCGGTTTGGAAACTTGCATCGGTAAACCCAATTACCTCAAGTTCTCCATCTCCATAGATTAAGAAAGCATCCTTAGTTCGTCTAAGATACTTAAGGATATTCTTAACCGCCATCCAGTGACCATCACCTGGATCGGCCTGATAGCGACTATACATGTTCAAAGCATACGAGACATCAGGTCGCGTACATATCATGGCATACATGATCAATCCGAATTCCGAGGCGAACATGATCCGACTTATATTGTCTCTCTCATCTTGAGTTTTAGGATATATGTCCTTAGATAGAGTGACGCCATGTGACACTAGCAACAGTCCCCTCTTAGACTGATCCATGGTGAATCTCTTCAACACTTTGTCAATATATGTGCTCTGGGAGAGTCTAAGCATCTTTCTAGATCTATCCCGGTAGATCTTTATTCCTAGAATAAAGGCTGCTTCTCTCAGATATTTCATGGAGAATTTTAATGAAAGCCAAGCTTTCACCGATTGTAGCATGGGAATGTCATTGCCAATAAGTAATACATCATTAACGTAAAGGAAATGAATGTCAGTGAGCTCCCACTAAAATTCTTATATACACAAGGATCATCCTCGTTTTGAACGAAATCATATTCTTTTATGATTTCATCAAAACGTTGGTTCCAAGAATGCGATGCTTGCTTCAATCCATAAATGGATCGATTTAACTTGCAAACCTTGTCTACATGTTCTGGTACGACAAAACTATCAGGCTGTTGCATGTAAACATCCTCCAAATGGTTTCCGTTAAGAAAAATGATTTTGACGTCCATCTGTCATATTTCATAATCGAAATATGTAGCAATAGCAAGCATTATCTGAATGGATTTAATCATGGCAACATGTGAAAAAGTTTCGTCATAATCGACACCATGTCGTTGACGATACCATTTCACTACAAGCCTAGCTTTGTACGTTTTTATGTTGCCATCCATGTCGGTCTTCTTCTTGAAGACCCATTTGTAACAAACATGGTAATATATGGACATGAGTAGTAATTGACGAGTTTGTAATAATCAGTGCTCTGGTTTTATGAAAGAAGCATATTAAAAAAAGGCGATGGGATAAAAAATATCTGAGATCTGAGTTATTAAGGTTGTAAGGGTGTTTTAACACCTAGTGCCCTAAAACCAACTGGTTTGGGAGTCACTGGCCCAAAACTCGCTACATGGATCGAAGATGTTGCAAAAAATATATATATCTGAAGTATGAGTAATTAAGTCTGTATGGGTGTCTTAACACCTAGTGTCCTAAAGCCAACTGGTTTGGGAGTCACTGGCCCAAAGCTCGCTACACAGAGGGATGATATTGTATATAAAAAAAATCAAAAATTAAAAAAAAATCAGAAAAATCAGAAAAATAATTCTATTGCTTAAAAAAAGTGTGAATTTTGATATAATTTTAAGACAAAAATATTACTCTCTTTTCAACTGCACATGTGACTATTGTGGGCAAAATGAGTTGATTACCATTTTTTTGGTTGTGTATATGGAGAATGATAAAAATAATTGGAGAATTTACTTATTCGGTAATTTAGAAAGAAACAAAACAATTATTGACTTGAATAAGAAGTTTCACATGTTTAGTCACTAACTTCTTTATTCTCTTTTCTCTTGTCTTTTTGCTTTTGTGTGCATTAGTTTTACTATCGTTTTACTTTTATAAGACGTTTGTGGGTATCGTCGTTGTAAACCTTCACGAGACTACAACTCGTCCACTAAGGACACCTAGGGGTTTTAATGCTTGTTGCATATGCTAAATGCAACCGTGATCCCTCTGAAAGTGGCTTAGTTTAATTTTAATTATTTATTATATTTTATTTTTATTTTACTCGAGGACTAGCAAAATGTTAGGTTTATGGGTGTGATGAACGGAAAACATATCAATATTTAACGCCCCTTTTACCTAATATTTTGTTTAGTTTCTCGGGTTTGATGAATGTTTTGAAGTGTTTTGATGTATTTTGTAGATAAATAAAGTATCGGGATTTTATGGAATCAACTCGGGGCTAAAACGATGAAATCCGAAGCAAAAAAGGTAAAAACGGAAATTTACTATACACATCACGAAGTGTAGTCCTAAATTCCAGTTTTGCACAAGTTTGGTATTTTGGCCATAACGTTTTCATCTGATATCTGATTGAGCTGATTCAAGTTTCAGATTAAAGAAGACATAAATATCTATAACTTTGAAGTTTTAAATATTTTTGAATTCTGAAGTTTGTAAGACAAAAATTGATGAATAATCTAGTATATTTTGTGTAATTAATATAGTCATTTTCAAAATATAAAATAAATAAAAAATAAATAAAATTGACAAACTTCCACCAAACAAGCTTACATGTTTGATGGAGGATTTGGTGCCATGTTTGGTGTCATGTTTGGTGTCATGTTTGATGTCATGTTTGGTGTCATGTTTGCTGCCATGTTTGATGGAGAAATGGTGGAAGCCTTTAGATTTTCCTATAAATACCAAGCTAAACTTTGTAAATTTTCATGCTTTCTTTGGAGGAATTTCTCTATGAAAACCTAGAGGAAAATGTCTTGTATATTTATTTAAGTTTTCTTGTATTTTCTTTTATTTAATTAATAAAATTTTGTGTGTTTTCTTTTACAGCATGAGCATGTAATCTCATTCTGCTGGGGTGAAAAGGTGAGACTTTTAATATAATGAATTAGATTAATCTCTCTTATTTTAATTAAAACTTGGATTAATTAGTTACCAGCTATATGGACGGTTTATGTGACAACCTTATTTACCGCCTATATGGGCGATTTTTCATTTCAAACGTAGTTTCCGCCTATATGGTCGGTTTAGGTAATAACATTGTTACCGCCTATATGGTCGGTTGGATTTAATTGAGACAAATGAAATTACCGTCTTTCTGGTTTGGTTAATTAATCGGTCAATATTGAGAATAAGGGAGATTTCTAATTTTGAAATATTAAAAGTGGATCCTCTAACCCCCAGCATTTTCTTTTATTGTACTTTAACATTTTTAATTTACAGCATTTACTTTATTTAATTTCAAGCATTTACTTTATGTCTTTTATTTTATTTAAGCTGTTAATTGCCTTAGATATGTGTCGTAACTAAGTCCGTTATCTGGGGTTGTGATGAAATCCAATATCACCGGGTTACAAGGGGTTATTTTATAATTTCGGTAATATAAATGTTTACTTATTAAGTCTTAAACTTAATGTTTCTTGTTAACTGGCCATTAATAAGATTGATCTGGTAAAATTAAAATAAATTTGACAAAGAAATTTTAGGTTTCAGCCTTAGACTTAATAGCCCACAATCTTCATTGATGATAGATAACTGTTTAATAGATTTCCTTACAGGATAGGAATATACCTGTCGGTGGGGGTAACCATAATTGGTACTTAATCTTAATGAATTTAGGTAACTTGTTTGACATAGGAATATGATTAATTGGGTTACATTGGGTATTATAACTGACCATCGGAAAAGGCGTTTACATATTTTTGTGTTCCAAGTTAGTAAACCAATATATTACACAAACGTGAAATAACCACTTCATCTTTTAAAAGATATTACAATAATTCACAACCCTGGATAGTTTTACAAATTTGAATTTTCCCCGCACAATTTTATTTACTTGTTTTAAAAATTTAAAATCATCATCCAATCAAAACAATCAATCCTTTAGATATACTTTAAAACATTTTACTTCACAAATTAATAGCTTAGGTATTAAGTCCTTGTGGGATCGATACTTTTTATACTATTTGAACGATATGTTGATGAGTGGTATTTATACCACTATTTCTCACTCATTTAACCTAATATTTTGTATTGTTTCTCGAGATTTATGAACGTTTTGATGTTTTGTTGTTATTTTGCAGATAAATAAAGTTTGGACAGCACAGGACAAAAATGCGTCAACATGAATATTTGCATCTTCTGCGCGTCGCGACGCTGGAGCTTTGCGCGCCGCGACGCTCAACGTGCGCGGTTTTGCTAAAGTGCGCCGGGTCAACAATTTGAAAAGTTTGACTTTGCTAACGTGCCGTGCCACGTGTCACCATCACAGAAGACTTGCTAACGTGCGCCTGCCACATGTCATCATCTTAACGGTGCCAACAATCATTATCTATGCTAACGTGCACCAGGACACGTGTCAACATCTCACGGTTTTGCTAAAAATGCATATGCCACGTGTCAAGATCTGACGCTGCCGACAATCTCACATCATGATGACGTCAGCAATGACGTCATGAACAGTGCCACATCATCGGATAAGACCTGAGTCAACGAACCAACAAGTGACACGTGTCACTGTAGCGTGCGGCGCGACGCGCAACCGCCATCCGCGCCTATAAATAGAGTGCGAGATTTCAGTTTTTGTTGTACCATTTCCTCTCCCAAATCCTATGTAATTAGGGAGTTTCTCTCTCTCTAAGTTCTTTTAATTCAGTTTTTGTAATTTTTAACTAAGTTCTGTAATAATAATAATTTACTTTCTTTATTTTACAGTTTTTAATACTCATTATGAGGAGGTAACTTCCCTCTGTTAAGGTAAAAGGTAATTCTTTTACTATTACTTCTTAGATTATTCTCCCATAATTATAATATATTCAAGTTTTAAATTGACTTAATCAGGATACCGCCAGATTGGTCGGTGGGTAATAAAATTCATATTCCGCCTTTATGGCTGGTTTATTTTAAATTCCGCCTTTATGGCTGGTTTATTTTAAGTTCCGCCTTTATGGCTGGTTTATTTTCATTCTGCCTATATGGCCGGTTATTTTGATTCCGCCTTTATGGCTGGTTTTTTTAAAATGATTCTGCCTTTATAGCTGGTTGTTTTTAAACTAATTAAATCAAAATACCGCCTATATGGCTGGATGAAAATGTTTTGGAAAGCTTATATTATATTATGGGAGAAATCTAATTAGTATATAGTAGAAGTAATTCCTTTTACCTTAACAATTTTATTTTAATTCATTTTCAGCATTTATTTTACTGCATTTACTTTATGCAATTTTCTTTTAAGTCTTTTAAGTTTTTAGCCCTAATTATGTGTCGTAGCTAAGTTAGTTATCTAGGGTTGTGATGAATTTCAATTAAACCGGTTTATAAGGGTTAGATTATAGTTTGGGTAATTTAAAGATTTATTTATTGAGTCTTAATCTTAATGCTCTTTAATTAACTGGCCATTAATTAAATGATTAGGTAAACTTAAAATGAACTAGACATAGGGATTTTAAGTTTAAGACCTTAGACTCAATAGCCCACGATCTTCCTTGAGGATAGATAACCTTTAATAGATTTCCTTACAGGATAGGAATATACCTGTCAGGCGGGGGTAGCCATAATTGGAACTTGAACTTAATGAATCTAGGTAATTTGGTTGACATAGACATATGGTTCAATTGGGTTATATTAGGTATTTGTAATTGACCATCGGAAGAGGCTTTTACATAATTTAGTGTTCCACGTTAATAAATTGATATATTACCCAACTATAAGATAACTACTTCATATTTTAAATAATATTGAAATAAATCACAACCCTTGATAGTTTTTAATATTGAATTTCTTTAAAATCTACTTTTAAGCAATTTTACTTATTTGTCTTTAAATTTAGAATCGTCGCCATTTCAAATCAATCAAACAACTTGTTAAATACTGGTAATCGTTTAGCCCAATAAATTGATAACAAAAAGGTTTTAAGTCCTCGTGGGATCGATACTTTTTATACTACTTGAACGATACGTACGCTTGCGTTATACGTGTGTGTTTACGCCGGTCAAGTTTTTGGCGCCGTTGCCGGGGACTTATTTATCTTTTATTATTAGTTTAGGGGTTAGATACTTTTACTTGTATATAATTTCTTTTTACTTATTGTTTTTGTTTTCTTGTGTTTCAGGTTCTCAGAAAACTTCATGAGACGAACCAGAAGCTTTGAACTCCGACCGCTTGACCCAGAAATTGAAAGAACCATCAGACAGTTGAGAAGAGAAAGGCGAGAAGCCCAAGAAGCTTTAGTCAACATGGAACCTGAACCTTTGGAGGTCGCACCACCAATTCCCATTCGAGACAGAACCATTCCGGTGGTTGACAGACTCATTTCATGCATTGTACTTCCTCCATTACCAGCAAATGCAGGAGACATCAAAACTTGCATTCAGATAATTCAGCAGTCAGTTCTGTTTGGAGGAAATGCAACTGAAGATCCTAATGCCCACATCAGCAACTTCCTGGAAGTTTATGGCACTTTCAATTACAACCGAGAAGCTGAAGAAGCAATGAGACTAAGTGTTTTCCCATACTCCTTGAAGGACAGAGCTAAAGCGTGGCTACATTCATTACCAGCAGGGTCTATCACAACATGGAACACTCTTGCCACCAAATTTCTTGCAAAATACTTTCCACCAGCCAGAACCGGAAAGCTGAGAAATGACATCACATCCTTTTTGCAGCAAGATTCAGAATCCCTGTACGAAGCGTGGGAAAGGTATAAAGATTTACTCCGGAAATGTCCACATCATGAGATTCCAAAATGGCTTCAAGTCCAAACATTCTACAATGGACTTTATGGAATAATGAGAACCACAATTGATGCTGCTGCTGGAGGAGCCTTAATGGCAAAAGGAGAAGATCAAGCCTGGGAACTAATTGAAGAAATGGCCAACAACAATTCCTTGTGGCCAACAGAAAGAAGTCTGATTCAAAGAATTGCAGGAATTTATGAAGTTGGAGCCAATATAGCAGTCAACACCAAGCTAGATCAAATATGCAAATTCATGGAGACTCTTACCATTGGATCCACAAGTTCACCATATGGAGGAGTACCAGAACCACAACAACTTGAAGAGACGGTGAATTATGTCAACAATTTCAACAGACAGGGGAACAATCCATATTCTAACACCTACAACCCAGGGTGGAGGAATCATCATAATCTTTCATGGAGCAACAATTCAGGCCAACAGCGGAACTATCCACCACCTGGATTCCAGCAACAGAACAAAGGCCAGGAGCAGACAAATGAACCAGTGATGGCAGAGATGTTAGCCCAATTAAAAAGATATGCAGCCATGATTCAGAGCCAATCAGCTTCCATCAAAGCACTGGAGAATCAAATCGGACAACTGGCCAATGCTCAGAGCTACAGACCGCCAGGTAATCTTCCCAGCAACACAGAACCAAATCCAAGGAACCGAGGGAAGGAGCAATGTCAAGCCATTACCTTAAAGAGTGGTACTGAGATCAATAAAGATGTTGGAGTCAAAACAGCTGCTGAGGAAGTTCCAAAAGTGGCAGTTCCACAGATGGAAGAAAAAGAAGCAAAGGAAAAAGAAAAAGAACAGATCACTCCACCACCACCTTTTCCTCAACGTCTTCAGAAAAACAAACTGGACAAACAATTTGCTCGTTTCTTGGAGATTTTCAAAAAGCTGCACATTAACATACCTTTTGCAGAAGCCTTGGAACAAATGCCCAGTTATGTCAAATTCATGAAAGACATTCTTTCACGAAAACGGAGATTGGGAGACTACGAAACAGTAGCTTGGACAGAAGAATGCAGCGCCATCATTCAGAGGAAACTTCCCCCGAAGTTGAAAGATCCTGGCAGTTTCACAGTTCCATGCACCATTGGAGAACATTATATCGGTAAGGCTTTATGTGATTTAGGTGCCAGTGTAAATTTAATGCCTTTTTCTATTTACAGGAAATTGCAAATTGGAGAAGCAATGCCTACCTCAGTATCTTTGCAACTTGCTGATCGAACACTCGCATTTCCGAGAGGAGTTGTGGAAAATGTGCTGGTTAAAGTTGACAAACTCATCCTTCCAGCAGACTTCATCATCCTTGACATGGAAGAAGACAAGAAAGAAGTACCTATCATTCTTGGGAGACCATTTTTGGCTACAGGTAAACTGTGATTGATGTGCAAAAATGAGAACTAACCATGAAAGTACAGGACCAAGAAGTGACCTTTAATGTTTTCAAGCCATGAAATTTCCAAGTGATGATAAGGAAGAAGAAGAATGCTTCAGAATTGATGTTGTTGATAGAATTGTTCAGAATACTGAGTCAAATCCCACGGATACACTTGAAGCTTGCATCACCAACATGACTGACAGCGAGCTAGATGCTGAAATCTTGGAATGTATCAACTACCTTGACAAACCATTCCGATTCAAAGTAACATCACCAATTGAAAGCTTGGAACTGCCAAAGAAAGATCGAATCAAGCCTTCGATTGAAGAACCACCACAGCTGGAATTAAAGTTACTTCCGAGTCATCTCAGGTATGCATTTCTAGGAAACTCTTCTGAATTACCTGTTATTATTTCTTCTTCACTAACAATGGAACAAGAAGAAAAGCTACTAAGAGTGTTACGAGAGCACAAAAGAGCCATTGGCTGGACTATAGCAGACATTCGAGGCATTAGTCCATCATTTTGCATGCACAAGATCCTGATGAATGATGAATACAAACCCACAGTGGAGCATCAACGGAGACTCAATCCAATCATGAAGGAAGTCGTGAAGAAAGAAATCATCAAATGGTTGGATGCTGGCATCATTTACCCCATCTCAGACAGCACTTGGGTAAGTCCTATGCAGTGTGTACCAAAGAAAGGAGGAATTACTGTTGTCACCAATGAAAAGAACGAGCTGATTCCAACAAGAACGGTGACTGGATGGAGAGTATGTATGGATTACAGGAAGCTGAACAAAGCCACGAGAAAGGACCATTTTCCGCTGCCATTCATTGACCAGATGTTAGACAGACTGGCGGGACATGAGTTCTATTGCTTTCTTGACGGATATTCAGGGTACAATCAGATTGCCATCGCACCAGAAGACCAGGAGAAAACTACTTTTACATGTCCTATGGTACTTTTGCTTTCCGCAGGATGCCATTTGGATTATGTAATGCCCCTGCCACTTTTCAGCGTTGCATGATGGCCATCTTCTCAGACATGTTGGAGCAGAGTATGGAGGTTTTATGGATGATTTTTCTGTGTTTGGAGATTCTTTTGACCATTGTTTGAAAAATTTGGAACAGGTATTACAAAGGTGTGAAGATACAAACCTGGTACTCAATTGGGAGAAATGCTATTTCATGGTACAGTAAGGTATTGTTCTTGGACACCGGATCTCACAAAAGGGAATCGAGGTAGACAAAGCAAAGATAGAAACAATTGAGAAACTACCTCCACCAACATCTGTAAAAGGGATTCGGAGTTTTCTTGGACATGCAGGTTTTTACAGGAGATTTATCAAAGACTTTTCCAAGATTGCCAAACCTCTTTGCAATCTTCTGGAAAAGGATGTGCCTTTCAACTTCACCAAGAATGCCAGGAAGCTTTCGAGATCTTAAAACAGAAGCTGATTTCTGCCCCATCATTGTAGCACCAGATTGGACCCTTCCATTCGAGGTAATATGTGATGCTAGTGATTTTGCTGTAGGTGCAGTTTTGGGACAACGCAAAGCAAAGATTTTCCACACCATTTACTACTCCAGCAGAACTCTGAATGAAGCTCAACTCAACTACACAACCACTGAAAAGGAGTTGCTAGCAGTTGTGTACGCTTTTGACAAATTCCGCTCCTATCTGCTGGGTCCCAAAGTCGTGGTCTACACAGATCATTCAGCAATCAAATATCTGATCACAAAGAAAGATGCCAAACCCAGATTAATCTGTTGGATACTTCTTTTGCAAGAATTTGACGTGGAGATCCGAGACAGGAAAGGAACAGAAAACCAGGTGGCAGATCATTTATCAAGACTCGAGAATGGAGAAACAGCTGGCAAAGAATTATCAATCAAAGAAACTTTTCCAGATGAACAGCTGTTTGCCATGAAACAACATGAAGTCCCTTGGTATGCTGACTATGTCAACTACATCGTATCAGGAAATGGCCGTTGGAATGGACAACTCAACAATGGAAGAAGTTCTTCAAAGAAGTCAAGCACTATATCTGGGATGAACCGCACCTGTTTAAATGCTGTGCTGATCAAATATTGAGACGATGTGTTCCACAGGAGGAGGTCGAGTGTTTTGCAACACTGTCATTCATCATCATACGGCAGACACTTCAGCGGAAACAAAACTGCAGCCAAAGTCCTTCAATCAGGTTTGTTCTGGCCCACACTTTTTAAAGATGCTTATCTTTTTGCTTTTCAATGTGACAGGTGCCAGAGAACGGGGAATATTTCGAGGAGAAACGAAGGACCGTTGCAAAACATTCTGGAAGTGGAAATATTCGATGTTTGGGGTATTGATTTCATGGGACCCTTTGTTCCATCATTTGGAAACATGTACATCCTGGTTGCTGTAGACTACGTCTCCAAATGGGTTGAGGCAATTGTACTGCTATCCAATGATTCCAAAGTGGTGATCAAATTCCTAAAAAAGAACATTTTCACTCGGTTTGGAACACCTCGAGCAATCATCAGCGATGGTGGCTCTCATTTCTGCAACAAATACTTCGATGCACTCCTATCCAAATACGGAGTTACTCACAAAGTTGCCACTGCTTACCATCCACGGTCAAATGGACAGGTTGAGGTTTCAAACAGGGAGATCAAAAGAATCCTAGAAAGCACCGTTGGATGAACAAGGAGGGACTGGTCTATAAAACTAGATGATGCATTATGGGCCTACAGAACAGCTTACAAGACACCCATTGGTATGTCTCCATATCAATTGGTGTTTGGGAAAGCATGCCATCTGCCAGTTGAGCTTGAACACAAGGCGTATTGGGCACTGAAGAAGTTGAATCTTGACTCACAAGCTGCAGGAGAGAAAAGACTTCACCAACTCAATGAATTGGAGGAATTTCACCTACATGCTTATGACAATGCCAAATTATACAAAGAAAAGACCAAAAAATGGCATGACCAAAAAATAGTGCACAGACAGTTAGAACCAAGGCAGCAGGTGTTGTTGTACAACTCGAGATTAAAACTTTTCCCTGGAAAGCTGAAATCTAGGTGGTCAGGACCATTTGTGATCACTCAGGTTTTACCATATGGAGCTGTTGAGTTACTGGATCCCAAAACCAACAACATATTCAAAGTTAACAGTCAGCGTGTCAAGCACTACTGGGGAGAATCATTTGAGCGACAAAAAGAAAGTGTCACACTTTCAGATCCAGCATAAACGTTCAAGCAGTCACGTCTAGCTGACGACTTTAAACTTAGCGCTCGCAGGGAGGCAACCCATGCAATTTTTATATATATTGTGATTTGGTGTGATTTATTTTGTGTGTTTAGTTTTTGCAGATTTAGTAATTCAAAATGGAAGAAGCTCTCGCAAATCTTCACAAGCAATTTCCTCTCTCCCTCAAAAATCTCTAATGAAAGTCTACAAAGCTCGCTTGGAACGGATGAGGTTACTGAAAATCTATAGTGTTCCAATGACATTCGTTGGGTAATTGAAGCACGAGTCCGATTGGCAGGTGAGTCTTCTGAATCTTTTATTTCACACTTGCCTGGTTTTGGAAGAAGTGTTGAAGTTTAATCAAGTCCACAAGATCACAAATCATGCATAAAAAACCACATATGAATACATCAAGGAGGTGGCGGAATCAACTCACATTGAATTCGGTTTTGATGGATGAAGAACAAGGTGCGTTTTTAAGCTCCCTCCAAGCTCGGCAATGGCTTCTCCTTGCAATGGGCTGTGCGATTTTGCTCCTCCTTGAACCTCCAAGAATCGGCCATGCATGAACTCCATTAAAGCTCCAAGCTTTGAGATTCCATGCTCACAAATTCGTTTCCCTATCACCTTTGTATCACTCCTAGAGTGTGCTAGCACTAAGTCTTCTTCAATTTGCTTCTCAAAAATTCGGTGGAACCAGAAATTTTCCAAGCAAAAACGGCAGTGAAGCCGAGAGAGAAGAAGGGAAAAAGAAGAGGGAAAAATGAGAGGGAGATGAAGAAACCGTGTACTGTGCATGTGTGAGAGAGAAAAAAGATTTTTAATATATATAATTTTTATTTCATTTACCAAGTAAAATAAATAAAATATATATATATCTTATCTTTTTAATTCAAAAGTCAAAAGTTAAAACAATAAAGCTTTTCCATCATTTCAACTTTTAACTTTAAGTCACATCACATCTATTCACTTTAATAAAGTGACATATTGTCAAGTTACATCACTCAAAGTGACAATTAATTTGACGATTGACGCGACTATCGATTTGACGCTTGATGTGACTCGCGTGCCGCGCTCGAATTCGAAATGCGAATGCGCTCGCAATCACTCTCGGGCTCGGGTTCGCTAATTCCAAATTAACGAATTTTCCGTCGCGTCGTAATTAAGTGATTACGCCTAGCGAATTCACTATTCACGTCGCTAACGAATTAATTCTAAATTAATTCGTTCGCCCGAATTAAAATCTAATTTTAATTCCGCGTCGAAATCCAATTTCGATTAATATATCGAATATATTAATTTTATCGATTAATTCCAAATTAATCGTTCTCTCTCTTTAATTAATATTTTATCCCAGATAAAATATCTCCGCTATTAATCCCAGATTAATTTTCTCTCTCATCGAATTAATCCCAGATTAATTCTATCTCTCTCTTCTAATTAATCCCAGATTAATCAAAGTGCGAGTAATACGTCATCGGTGAATCTTTAGGAAGCGACCCATGAGATCTCCGGATATGTTGGCAGTAAATACGATCGTCGGACTGTCCGAACACGTAAGTACCTCGTACTACGTTTATATCGATTTACAAGACAAGGTTGGCTTCTAGCAAAGCGCCATGCCTACCCAATTCTCCAGAAATATTCTTACAGGAATATATAGATCTGTATCAAGCGTAGAATACCGTAGTATTGTGTATATCGGCCCAGTATCGGATAATCACGTGCTAGGGCTGGGGCTGGATAAGTGTCTGCCCCGTCCGAAACACATGTCGGATGTTTGGTAACATAGTCTCTATAATCGGATATACATGACCTGGTCACAATATCCCGATTGGTTGCGCAACACTCAAGAGCACTAGTACCATATCCTGCGTGACATCTACTCCAATATGACTGAAGTGACACTTCCGTCTCGACATCACACCCAATACACTACGACTCCCTGATAAACCCAGAAGCGGTGTACCCAGAACCGGTTAAAGCCCTGTACCACCAAGACCAGAGTTTACCGATTATCGCAAGTATTAGCGATGCAAGTCTCAGGTTAAGACTATACACACCTACCTCGATTCGGCCTCCATAGACACATAGTCATAATACCAATGGGATTCCGAGGGGTCTATCCAGAGCGAAGCTGTTTCCCGTACCATCGGTGAAACACGACCTCCTATTGCACTTGCATAAGTATCCAATACTTATATATATGAGAACTATGCCGTTGTGCCCTCACAACGCGCACAAGTGCAATACTAGCCTATTCCAGTCTCGATAATACTTCGGCTAGGGATATTTAATGATTAATCCTTCGGGGATTGATACTGTCTCATATCATCTCAATCCAGGAACTAATCATATGGACCTCTCTTCATTTATACATCTATGGTGATCTAATCACAAATGATGAGAGTGCAATTTCCTTGTCACATAGTTAATTTGTACAGCAACACCGTGATCTGTACAAATAGTGACGCTATGGGTCATATTATCCAACAAGAAGCACCTATGCAAAGAAACGAAGAGCTAAGCAAATGGGTGTTTGTTATAAATGTGCACGTTGGAATTGCAATACTCGTTGTCGTTCTTTAGGAATGGTGTCTGAAAATCGCAAAGACAAAATTAAATTCATTAGGGATGGCTTGAGTAAGGAGTCTTTAGATAATATATCTTCGACTCTTGAGACGCATCCCAGTGGATATGTTCATATAGAATTTCGCAGATTACATACACAATTTCAAAAAGAAAGACAACAGTTAAGTCTTGGGAATCTGACTCAAAAAGACCCTGTTTGCCAATTTATAAGAAAATTGGATGGGAAACTTGTCCCTGACGCATAGACGTTATTCAAGCTGTAAACTCTTGTACATATTATATCTCTTTGTCTTTTCCTAATAATTGTGATTTGTTTTGTTATTTTCTCCGACAGGATCCAGATCTTGTTGACTATCACGATCTACTTTACTATTTTTCTACTAATCGTCCTTTGGAAGATACTTGTGCTATTTTTACTCACCCTTTTCAGGTATTATAAATTCAGCTCATCATTGCACCTTTGAAGTCATCCAGAGTTGAGAAAGAAAAACATAAAAAATGGAAGCCACTTCAAGAAGACGAGTTGAAAACATCTGTGTATTTTGCGGTAGTACTGTTGGTACTAAACCACAATACATAGAAGCAGCACAGGAATTGGGTCGAGTCTTAGCCGCAAGGAATATGCACTTAATATATGGCGGAGGAAATCTCAGACTTATGGGGATCGTTTCAAAGGCCGTACAGGAAGGAGGCAGTCATGTTTTGGGAATCGTCCCAAAACCCTTGGCAGAGGCAAATCTTATTGGATCATCAAACGGAGAGGAACTGATCGTATCAGGTATGTCTGAACGTTTGGTAGAAATGATTAACCGTGCTGATGCTTTTATTGCTTTGCCAGGTGGCTTGGGTACATTGGAGGAAATTTTTATAGTTCTATCTTGGGCGAACCTGAACATACACCAGAAACCGCTTGGACTACTCAACATTGATGGATTTTATGATTTTCTTTGTGTGTTTCTTGATGATGCTCGGAGAAATGGGTTCGTGTCAAAACCTATGAAAGAACTCCTCTTCACTGCCAGACTTGCTCTGGATCTAATAGACCAACTCATAGCCTATGAACCACAAGTTGACCCTATCCTATCAAAGATAAATTGGTCTGAGGACGATCGTGGTAAGAGGCGTGGAATTAATCTGGATCTTAACCTTTAATTTCCTGTAAATTTCAGGTAACCAGGTACAACCTTCTATCTCTCCTTTTACTGTTTAAGACATTGGGGACAATGTCTCATTTAGGTTTGGGGGAGGGATTTAGTTGATTAGTACCTTGTTTTTAGTTTGTATGTTGTTTTTATTTTTAGTCCAAAATTTTTCGAAAAATACAAAAAAATTGAAAATTTTTCAAAAATTACAAAAATATTTTACATTTTTGTTGTTGTTTTGATTAAAAAGGTGGAATTGGTGAGAGGTAGCTGAGTAAGGAGTTTTCACTCCTGATACGTATCTCAAACCATTTATTTCAAAACAAGTTAATTTTTGTTTATTTCCTTTTAAATTATTTAATTTGTGAATTCTCCATAAATCTGACTAAAATGAATCTTCATATGCTCAGTTGGCAGGTATTATCAACATGCATGAGAACATACAGTCGTGAGCTAAAATTGAAAAGTTTGTAATATTCCGTGCTATAGTTTAATTGGAGGAAGCATCTCTAAATAGTGATGGAGTAAAAAAAAAGAAAAAAAAAAACGTCCGAGATCCGAGTTATTAAGTCTGTAAGGGTGTTTTAACACCTAGTGCCCTAAAACCAACTGGTTTGGGAGTCACTGGCCCAAAGCTTGTTACATGGATCAAAGATGCTGCAAAAATATAAATATCTGAAGTCTGAGTAATTAAGTTCGTAGGGGTGTCTTAACATCTGGTGCCCTAAAGCCAACTGGTTTGGGAGTCACCAACCCAAAGCTCGCTACATAGACGGAAGATATTGTATATAAATAAAAAATAAAAAAAAAATCAAAGAAAAAAACAGAAAAATCAGAAAATTATTCCATTACTACAAAAAAGGTGTGAAGTCTGAAAGAACTTTAGGACAAAAATATTACTCTCTTATCAACTGCACTTATGACTGTTGTGGACAAAAATGAGTTGATTAATATTTTGTTAGCTGTGTATATGAAGAATGGTAAAAATAATCGGAGAATTTACTTATTCAGTAATTTAGAAAGAAACAAAACAACTAGTAACTTGAAGTAGAATTTTCACCTGATTAGTCACTAACTTTCTTTATTCTCTTTTCTCTTGTCTTTTTGCTTTTGTGTGCATTAGTTTTACTACCTTTTTACTTTTGTAAAATGTTTGTGGGTATCATTGCAGTAAACCCTCACGAGACTACAACTCATCCACTAGGGACACCTAGGGGTTTAAAGGCTTGTTGCATATGCTAAATGCAACCGTGATCCCTACGAAAGTGGCTTAGTTAAAGTTTATTTTCATGTTATTCTATTTTCTGTTTTGCTCGAGGACTAGCAAAATGTTAGGTTTGGGGGTGTGATGAGTGGTATTTATACCACTATTTCTCACTCATTTAACCTAATATTTTGTATTGTTTCTCGAGATTTATGAACGTTTTGATGTGTTTTGTTGTTATTTTGCAGATAAATAAAGTTTGGACAGCACTGGAGGCAATTTGGGACAAAACAGGACAAAAATGCGTCAACAGGAATATTTATATCTTCTGCGCGTCGCGACGCTGGAGCTTTGTGCGCCGTGACGCTCAACGTGCGCCGGTTTTGCTAAAGTGCGCCGGGTCAACGGGTCAACAATTTGAAAAGTTTGACTTTGCTAACGTGCACCGTGCCACGTGTTACCATCACAGAAGACTTGCTAACGTGCGCCTGCCACGTGTCATCATCTTAACGGTGCCGAAAATCATCATCTATGCTAACGTGCGCCAGGACACGTGTCAATATCTCAACGGTTTTGCTAAAATGCGCCTATGCCACGTGTCAAGATCTGACGCTGCCGACAATCTCACATCATGATGACGTCAGCAATGACGTCATGAACAGTGCCACGTCATCGGATAAGACCTGAGTCAACGAACCAGCAAGTGACACGTGTCACTGTAGTGCGCGGCGCGACGCGCAGCGAGCGTCGCGACGCGCAACCGCCATCCGTGCCTATAAATAGAGTGCGAGATTTCAGTTTTTGTTGTACCATTTCCTCTCCCAAATCCTATGTAATTAGGGAGTTTCTCTCTCTAAGTTCTTTTAATTCAGTTTTTGTAATTTTTAACTAAGTTCTATAATAATAATAATTTACTTTCTTTATTTTACAGTTTTTACTACTCATTATAAGGAGGTGACTTCCCTCTGTTAAGGTAAAAGGTAATTCTTTTACTATTACTTCTTAGATTATTCTCCCATAATTATAATATATTCAAGTTTTAAATTGACTTAATCAGGATACCGCCAGATTGGTCGGTGGGTAATAAAATTCATATTCCGCCTTTATGGCTGGTTTATTTTAAATTCCGCCTTTATGGCTGGTTTATTTTAAGTTCCGCCTTTATGGCTGGTTTATTTTCATTCCGCCTATATGGCCGGTTATTTTGATTCCGCCTTTATGGCTGGTTATTTTTAAAATGATTCCCCCTTTATGGCTGGTTGTTTTTACACTAATTAAATCAAAATACCGCCTATATGGCTGGATGAAAATGTTTTGCAAAGCTTACATTATATTATGGGAGAAATCTAATTAGTATATAGTAGAAGTAATTCCTTTTACCTTAACAATTTTATTTTAATTCATTTTCAGCATTTATTTTACTGCATTTACTTTATGCAATTTTCTTTTAAGTCTTTTAAGTTTTTAGCCCTAATTATGTGTCGTAGCTAAGTTAGTTATCTAGGGTTGTGATGAATTTCAATTAAATCGGTTTATAAGGGTTAGATTATAGTTTGGGTAATTTAAAGATTTATTTATTGAGTCTTAATCTTAATGCTCTTTAATTAACTGGCCATTAATTAAATTGATTAGGTAAACTTAAAATGAACTAGACATAGGGATTTTAAGTTTAAGACCTTAGACTCAATAGCCCACGATCTTCCTTGAGGATAGATAACCCTTTAATAGATTTCCTTACAGGATAGGAATATACCTGTCAGGCGGGGGTAGCCATAATTGGAACTTGAACTTAATGAATCTAGGTAATTTGGTTGACATAGACATATGGTTCAATTGGGTTATATTAGGTATTTGTAATTGACCATCGGAAGAGGCTTTTACATAATTTAGTGTTCCACGTTAATAAATTGATATATTACCCAACTATAAGATAACTACTTCATATTTTAAATAATATTGAAATAAATCACAACCCTGGATAGTTTTTAATATTGAATTTCTTTAAAATCTACTTTTAAGCAATTTTACTTATTTGTCTTTAAATTTAGAATCGTCGCCATTTCAAATCAATCAAACAACTTGTTAAATACTGGTAATCGTTTAGCCCAATAAATTGATAACAAAAAGGTTTTAAGTCCTCGTGGGATCGATACTTTTTATACTACTTGTGTTGGAAAAAATAACCAAGCCCCAGATCAACAAGAACAAGCAAAATATATAAATACATGAATGAATAAATTGAAGTATGGCGGAATCATACTCACAATACTTGAAAATGGATGCTTAGATGATGCGAAAACTCCTCCCTTGTGCAGTGAAGCTCTCGGCCAAGAAGAAAAGAGGGACTCCAAGTCGAGTTTGATCCTTCCAAGCTCAAGGATTAGTTTCCCATATCACCTATGTATGATCCCTTGAAGGTGCTAGCCTTTGTTGTGATTTTGAATGCACAACTTCTTCAAATCTTGCCACAAAAATTGAAGAAAGGAGAGCCAAAAACTGCTTGCAAGTTTCGGCAATGTGAGAGAGAAAAGTTGAATGATTTTTGTTACAAAAAATCAATTTATATTTATGCCATAATATTTATTAAATTAATAATAAACTTATGACACAAATCATGCAATGGCTTAGAGTGTCAAACACTCAATTTCCATGCAAAACCATTGAGTGCTTTGTACACTATCTCCATGCAATGCATTAGAATTAAATAATGCATAATATGACATGTGTCATGTGGGCCCCACACGTTTCCAAATGAAAGTGGGCCCACGTGCACTCACGAGTTCGGGTTCGATATTTCTGAAATACCGAACTTACGTCGCGACGTTAATTAAATCGAATTTAAATAAATAATTGCGCCTAGCGAAATTATTATTTACGTCGCTAACGAATTAATTCTAAATTAACTCGTTTGCCCAAATTAAAATCTAATTTTAATTTCGCGTCGAAATCGAATTTCGATTATTATATCGAATATAATAATTTTACGATTAATTCCAAATTAGTCGTTCTCTCTCTATGTATAGTACTTTATCCAAGATAAAGTCTCTCCGTAATTAATCCAAGATTAATCGAGTTTGAATCATACGTCATTGGTGAATCTTCGGGAAGCGACCCAAGAGATCTCTGGATATGTTGGCAGTAAATACGGCCGTCAGATTATCTGAATACGTACGTACCAAGTACTATGTTTTTACCGATTTACAAGACAAGGTTAGCCTCTAGCAAAACGCCATGCCTACCCAATTCTCCAGAAATATTCTTATTGGAATATAAGATCTATAACAGGCGTAGTATACCGTAGTATAGTGTATATCGAACCAGTATCGGATGATCACATGTAAGGCCTGGGGCTGGAGATGTGTCTGCCCCGTACGATACACATATCGGACATCAAGCAACCAGTCTCTTTGAATCGGATAATCCTGACCTAGTCATATTATCACGATGGTTGCAACCATTATAGAGTACTAGTTCTGTATCCCTCGCGATCATCATCTCCATATGTCTGAAGTGATACTTCCATCTTGACATCACACCCAATACACTACGATTCTCGATAAATCCAGAAGAGGTGTACACAGAACCCGTTAAAGCCCTGGACCACCAAAACTAAAGTTTACCGATTGTCGTAAGTACTAGCGATGCAAGTCTCAGGTTAAGATCATATGCACCTACCCTGAAGCGGACTCCCATAGACACGCAGACATACTACCAATGGGATTCCGCGAGGTCTATCCAGAGCGAAGCTGTTTTCCGTACCATCGGTAAAACACAACCTCCTACCGCATTTGCATAAGTATCCTATACTTAAATATATGAGAACTATGCCGTTTTGCCCTCACAACATGCACAAGTGCAGTACTAGTCTATTCCGCATTATCGATGTCCAATCTCGATAATACTACGACTAGGGATATTTAATGATTAAACCTTTATGGATTGATACCGTCTCATATCATCACAATCCGGAACTAATCATAGGGACTCTTACCATTTATATCAAAGTAAATAAATTACAAAACGGTAAAAGGCAATTTCATTACTACATAGTTAATTTTGTACAATAATACAATATCATTTACAAAATAGTGACGCTATGGGTCATAACTGTCTAACAACTTGAACGATACGTACGCTTGCGTTATACGTGTGTGTTTACGCCGGTCATATGTGCACTTGCATTATACGCGTGTGACAACGCCGGTAAAAATATTACAATAATACTACCCAAATCACTTCATACATGCACCATAAGCTTCCAATTCATCATCCAAAACTAAAAGCCCCAATTTTCAGATTTAAATGAACCTTGGAACCT
>SKCR01054514.1:0-29543 GCA_019454045.1 Zanthoxylum bungeanum | reverse complement strand
AGGCAATTTCATTATCACATAGTTAATTTTGTACAATAATACAATATCATTTATAAAAACAGTGATGCTATGGGTCATAATGTCTAACAGTAAACGCGTTCGAACGGTAAACAGAAGGTTCCCGTTCGAATAGCGTTCGTAAACATGTTCGAACGGGAATGAAACAGAATGCACACGTTCGTATGGCGTTTGTGAACGCGTTCGAACGGAAAAGAAACAGAATACTCATGTTCGTGTGGCGTTTGTGAACGCGTTCGAACAGAAATGAAATAACAGAATGCTCACGTTCGTATGGCGTTCGTGAACGCGTTCGAACGGAATGAGACCTGATGCATGATAAGGCAAAATGTGCGTTCGAGTTGCGTTCGTAAACGCGTTCAAACGGGAACAGACTTGATGCATGAAATGGGACGCAATACATAAACAACAAAATAAAGGGGCGCGGCGAAGTACTGCCGTAAAGGTGGCCTTTTGGGGCTCTTGATCTCTCAAAGAGAGGACCTTTAGACCAACATACTAAGCCCATGCGCGTCACATCAAATCATGCATACAAACACAAAGACAATCATATCAAACTAAGTATGCCCGATTGAGCGTATCTTGCATTCAACCGGACACACATCAACCGGCGCTGCAAAGCATCGTGGTAAAGGGCTTTAAACCCCTCCCCATGGGGGATCTTTCATTCCACTTACTAAGCCCATGCGCTTGATTGAACCATGCATAAAAAAAACATAAAGACAATCATATCAAACTAAGCATGCCCGATGAATGTATCTTGCATTCAACCAGACACACATCAACGGCGCGGCAAAGCATTGTGGTAAAGGGCTTTAACCCTTCCCCATCGGGGATCTTTCATTCCACTTACTAAGCCCATGCGCTTGATTGAACCATGCATAAAAAACATAAAGACAATCATATCAAACTAAGCATGCCCGATTGAACGTATCTTGCATTCAACCAGACACACGTCAACCGGCGTGGCAAAGCATCGTGGTAAAGGGCTTTAAACCCCTCCCCGTAGGGGATCTTTCATTCCACTTACTAAGCCCATGCGCTCGATTGAGTAATGCACAAATAAGCAACATGCAGAATTTAAGTGACGAAAAATAAATAAACCAAAGCAACACAAAACAAAAAAAGGGGTGCCGTTTACTCAAGTGATACGTGGAGTTGTATCCCAAGTACAGACCGCACTACCGTCCATTCGGATTCGGCTACGGAATTTACGTCTGGGTTTCCATCCTATATACCACAAGAGACGACACTTCCATTCATCCAACATCCACAACAAACATCATATACACAACAAATGCAACAAATACAGAAAATATAATCAAAATAAATGACCAGAAATTAAATAGAATAAGAGTGAGTGAAAAATACCCTCAGGTCTAACCTTTTTAGTTGTCCTCGGACTTGCGTTTCGCGGAGATCGGAAGGGATAAAAGCTCCTTACTCTTCCGGTTCACTAGCTTAGCGTTTTGGCTCGCTGTTCCACTGTTTCTTCCGCTGTTTTGGCTTCGTTTTGTTGCTGTTTTGCTGTATTTCTGCTCACTGTTTCAGCTCACTGTTTTGGCGTTTTAGGCTATTGTTTTTAATGTTTTTTTAAGGCTTTAAGTGCAGATTTTTTTTGTGTTTTTTAAGAGTTAGATGTGCAGTTTTTTGTGATGTGTGGGGGGGGGGGTTTAAGGGGCTGTGATTTTCGGTAATGGAGGGACTGTTTGCTGCTATTTAGGGGCGTGTTTGCTGCTGTTTTTAAGGTTGGTTTGGGCGTGATTTGGGGCTGTGAAAATAGGTTAAAGATGCGGCAATGGAGGGGTGGAGGATGGTGGTGTTTCGGTTATGGAGGGATTAGATGAAGAGAAATTTCCTTGCCTCTTTTCTACCTTCTTGCCGTGAACCTTGAAGCTTTTTCTTTTTATTTTTTTGTGAATTTTCGTGAATTTTTTGAGACCAGGGGAGGCTTGGTGAAGCTTTGTTTATATAGAAGAGAGCTAGGGTTTGCCTTGTCTCACAAGGAAGTGATCTAGTTCCCAAATTAGGAGTCCTAAGAATGGTATACACAAGATTGAGGGGGGACAAAATATTTTAAATTAGGAAGTCAACTATTTTAAATTGGTAGATGTCTTATTAGATTAGGAAGTCAAATATTTGATTGGTTTTAATTGGTTAGGATTGATTTTAATTAGGCATATCTTCTTTTTTAATTTTAGTATATGATATATTCAAATTATTTAAATTAGGCATGATTTTAGTTTAAGTTTGGTAAATGTTTTATTTAATTATTTAATTAATTATATTAATATTATTTAGTTAATGTTTTAATTAATATTTATTTATTTAATTTGGGATGTGTTTTATGGGCTTTGGGGGGCTAATTGGGCTGGGGTGCGAGGCTAGCAGCCAAACCAGGAATACCGACTCCGTTCGAACGCCAATTCGAACGTGGCACGAACGTCCGCAATCTGCCTGACGTTCGAACGCAGTAACGACGCAAGCAGCACCAATGAAGACAGTGAACTTGTGGAATGAACTTGATGACGCACTTATTCTGAATTTCCCCTTCCGACCTCCGTTTCCCGCAATATCACATGCGAAAATAAATGCCTAGTCGCCCACTTTGATGGGGCTTGTGCAGTGTGTGTGACAATGACAGTCCTATCAAAGTCTATGCAATGCATTTTTTTTCTACTTACCTGGCTAGCTAGCTGTCTCGAGCTAAGCTGATACTGCAGTGGACCTCGATCCTGAGACGTATCTCAATACTGCTGATGATGTGGGCCTCACCCGCAAACTGATGTAATGTGGAGCCTCGCTCCTCAACCGATATGGGCCTCGCCCCCAAGCTGACATGATGTGGTGTGGAGCCTCGCTCCCCAGCCGATATGGGCCTCGCCCCCAAGCTGGTACAATGTGGAGCCTCGCTCCTCAGCCGATATTGGCCTCGCCCCCAAGCTGATATAATGTGATGTGGAGCCTCGCTCCTCAGCCGATATGGGCCTCGCCCCCAAGCTGGTACAATGTGGAGCCTCGCTCCTCAGCCGATATGGGCCTCGCCCCCAAGCTGATATAATGTGGTGTGGAGCCTCGCTCCCCAGCCGATATGGGCCTCGCCCCCAAGCTGGTACAATGTGGAGCCTCGCTCCTCAGCCGATATGGGCCTCGCCCCCAAGCTGGTACAATGTGGAGCCTCGCTCCTCAGCCGATATGGGTCTCGCCCCCAAGCTGATATAATGTGGTGTGGAGCCTCGCTCCTCAGCCGATATGGGCCTCGCCCCCAAGCTGATATAATGTGATGTGGAGCCTCGCTCCTCAGCCGATATGGGCCTCGCCCCCAAGCTGATATATAATGTGATGTGGAGCCTCGCTCCTCAACCGATATGGGCCTCGCCCTTTTCCGTCTTCAACACCTGTTTACACAAAATAGAACAAACACAAAAAGATGCAATATGGGTTACGTGTATGCATGTATGCAGGAGTTTTCTTATTCTGTTGGGTTAGGTCTTCCACTGGCGACCAAGTCTTCTCAAGCAAAGTACAGCTTCAACCTGTCAACATTGATTGGTTCTGTGAATTCATTTCCCTCGAGGTCCGACAACTTCACTGCTCCATTTCCCATGACTTTCTGAACGATGTAGGGTCCTTCCCAGTTCGGCCTGAATTTCCCTCTCGGATCTGTCGTCGACGGCCTCGACTGCTTAAGTACTAAATCACCCTTTCTGATCTTTGTGGGACATACTTTCTTGTTGAAGGCCCAGGCTAGTCTCTTCTGATATAACTGCATGTGATGTAAGGCTCTATCCTTTTCTCGTCCAACAGTGCTAACTGATCAAATCTCTGTGCGGCCCATTCTGACTCAAGTAACTCTGTCTCTGCTAATACCCTCATGACTGTATTTCCATTTCCACCGGTAGTACCGCTTCCATCCGTACACTAAAGAGTAAGGTGTTACACCATGTGCTGTTCTGATTGACGTTCTGTACCCCCACAAGGCATACGGTAGTCTCTCAGCCCAATCCCTGCAGTTCTCTGTCATCTTAGCCAGAATTGTCTTCACAGTCTTGTTGGCTGCCTCAACTGCCCCATTCGCTTGTGGCCTATAAGGTGATGACTTATGATGGCCTATCCCGTACCTTTGTAGCATTGCCTTTGTCTCTCCTAGAAACTGTACCCAATTGTCCGTGACCACGTGGTGCGGCATACCATACCGACAAATGAGGTTCCGTGCTATGAACTTGGCCATCTGTTTTGCTGTAACGTTCCGGAACGACTCAGCTTCTACCTACTTTGAGAAGTAATCCACTGCTACTACTATGAAGCGATGCCCATTAGATGCATTCGGTCGAATTTCCCCAATCATGTCAATCCCTCATGCTGAGAACGGCCATGGCTCTGACAACCCGTGCAACTCTGTATGTGGCAGATGACTCAGATTGCCATGTATCTGACAGTCGCGACAGTGTTTTACCATCCTTGCGCAGTCTGTCTCCATAGTCGACCAATAAAACCCCTGTCTCACTATCTTGCGGGACAAGTTCAACCCATTCATATGCGGACCACATACCCCGACATGTACCTCTTCCATCACTTTCTGAGCTTCTTCTTTTCCCAAACATTTCAACTGATGATGCTTTTTGCTTGTCTTTTGTACAGTTCTTCTTTCAAGATCACATATTGAGAGGCCAATTTCTGAATGGCCAATCTGTCTTTTCTGCCGGCCCCTTTTGGGAATTCCCCGTGCTCTAGATACCTCTGAATGTCATGGTACCAAGGCTTACCGTCGTCAATTTCCACTTCCATAACTTTCTCTGTCTCATAAATCGGCCTGTTTGCTGTAGTCAATACCAATGGTCTCATCACTAACTTCTCTGGATTCTCCCAAGTAGCTGCAAGTGTGGCCAGTGCATCTGCATCTGATTCTCTTCTCGCGGCAAGTGTTGAAACTTACAATTAGGGATGGCCTGGGCCAACTCTCTGAGGTGGAAAAGGTAGGGCTTCAATCGTTCCTCTTTCAATTCCCATTCTCCTTGCAACTGACGGATTACCAGCATCGAATCTCCGTAGACCTCAACACTTTCGGCTTTCAAGGCTATCAATGGAGTCAACCCAAAAGCACAGGCTTCATATTCGGCCATGTTGTTTGTTACTCTGAATGTTAACCTCTTGGCCATGGGCAAAGTATCTCCCTCGGGGGTCACTATCACAACTCCAATTCCGGCTCCTTTGTAATTAACTACTCCGTCGAAATACACTTTCCATCCCTGAACTGCTATAGCACTGATTTCTTCATCTGGGAACTCAAACTTATACTGATCCCCCTCAATAGGCTGTAGTGCTAGGAACTCCGCCACTGCTCGCCCTTTGATTACCTTGGAGGTGGGTACTCAATGTCAAACTCTGTCAACAATACTAACCATCTGCCCAACTTTCCCACTAGCGACGGCACTGAATGCAGATACTTCAAAGGGTTCTCTTTTTCCACTACCTGGATCTTGTAGGACTGGAAGTAATGTCGCAACTTTCTGGAAGCCCACACTACTGCCAAACAGATCTTCTCTACCTCTTGATAACGAGCCTCATACGGGAGCATCTTCTTACTCAGATAGTAAACTGCATGTTCTACCCCTGTCCCATCTGCCTGTACCATCATTGCTCCCAATGCTTCTGACTCTATAGCCAAATACAGTACCAAAGGCTTTCCCGGTCTCGGAGGTTTCAAAACAGGTGGCTTTACCAAATACTCTCTGATTCTGTCGAAGGCTGTCTGACACTGTTCATTCCATTTTACTGGCTGGTCTTTTCTCAACAGCTTAAAGATAGGCTCACACACTGAAGTCAACTTGGCAATGAACCGACTGACATACTGAATCTTCCCAAGGAACGCCCTGACCTCTCTTTTGTCTTCGGTGCTGGCATCTCGGTGATCGCTTTGATATTCTCAGAGTCTACTTCTATTCCTCCCATTCCAACTGTATGTCCAGCAGTTTCCCTGACGTTACCCCAAACACACATTTCTGGGGTTCAATCTCAAATTGTACTTGTCAACCCTGAAGGTCAAGTGATCTCATCTTTTATTCTCAATCAATCAGTCTCCTCACATAAGTCATGCCTGTCCCTTGTCTCGGACTTCAACATCATGTCATCCACATATACTTCGATCTCTTGTGTCAAGTCATGGAACAAGGTAGTAGCCATTCTCTGATAAGTAGCTCCTGCATTCTTGAGCCCCAACGGCATCACTTTGTAACAATAAGTACCCCACTCGGTGACAAAGGCAGTCTTGTGCTTATCTCCCTCTGCCATGAGAACTTGATTGTACCCAGAAAACCCGTCTACAAATGAATACATGGCCGACAAAGCTGCACTATCAACCAATACATCTATATGCGGTAGAGGAAAGTCGTCTTTCGGACAAGCCTTATTGAGGTCTCTGTAGTCCACACACATTCTGACCTTTCCATCTTTCTTCGGTACCGGCACAATGTTTGCTAACCATTCAGGATATTTTACCACTTCCAGGAAACCCACGTCAATTTGTTTCTTGACTTCTTCTCTAACCTTCTCAGCCCATTCTGGTCTCATTCGTCGAAGTTTCTGTTTCACCGGCCTCATGTTCGGATAAGTCGGAATAGAATGTTGAGCAATGCTTCTATCTACCCGGGCATGTCTTCATAGGACCAAGCAAAAACTCTTGCATACCTGATCAATACTTCTTCTATTTCTCCCTTTCCCCAGAAGTAACCTCACTTGCAATTAAAATTTCCTTAGGATCCTCAGGTGTCCCAAGGTTAAAGGCATTTCTCTTGGTGGAGTTGATATCAAATATGCTTAGATCATGTAATGGGAAAAGAGAAGACTCAGCCAAGTAAGCAGAAATACTGTCTTTATTGCTAGCAAAAGAAGGAGTACACTCAAATAAATCTGGGAGGTAAACATCCTCATCATCTACGGATATTTCCTCCTCTACAACAATGTCTTTCTCAGGTTCCTTCTTCTCATTGAGGGTCAATGTCTCCAGCTTCATGAGTTCCTCCTCCCATTTTTCACCCTCTTGCTTCTTCTCTTCAACCAACAGCTTCTTTCCCAACAGGTCCTGGAAGATCTCAAATCCGGGCACCACTACTCCATTCACCTCTACTGGTTCAGGCTCACCTTGGTACCCGAAGCCTTCACAAAGTAATCCATCAATTTCATGCCCTTCTTCTTGATCTTTGGCTTCTCATCATCAGACTTGTACCCCAAACCTCTTCTGGTTGTCTGGCCTATGAAATCTGGCAGTTTCGAGCCCTCACCTGGCTCATACTTCATCTTCCCCATGATCCGGGCTACCCTGGGATCCACCCACTCCTCAAAAGTTGCTGATACTTGGAACCTTGTGAAGGGCAGTATTTCCAAGGCGGCGACTGCATTGTCTATTTCAGCTCTGATGGTGACAATCTCTCCCCCGAATGGGAACTTAATCATCTGGTGCAAAGTGGAGGGCACGCCCCCAAGCTTGTGAAACCATGGCCTCCCCAACAATAAAACAAATGTAGCTGGAATATCAAGCACAATAAACTCAACCTCATCTTCAATCGGCCCTACCTTGACCATTGCCACAAAGGTACCCTCAACGCCGCGCAACTATCATCATAAACTTTGATGGTCATGTTGGAAGGGTCCAAATCTGTAGCCTTCAAACCCAACCTTGTCAGAATTTTCAACGGGCATACATTGATAGATGAACCGTCATCTACCATTACACATGAAGTCCTTTTGCCTCTTACTTCAGCCCTGATGAACAATGGCCTGTTGTGATTCCTCCCCTCTGCCGGAAGTTCATCCTCGGAAAATGAAATCTGTAATGCCTCTTTCTGAACAGCCCCAACAAACATTGTAGGGTTGGCATCCTCCGGCACAACAATTTTACTCAAGGCCTCAACCATGGCCCGTCTATGCTCTTTAGATGCACACAATAACTCCCATATGCTGACTTGAGCTCTTCTCTTCCTCAATTGTCTCAGCACTACATCTCCTTCAATATTCTCTGAATTCTCAGGCATTTCTCTCCCATCAGTCAAGGTTTCTTTGCCCTTATCCGCCACATCACTGTAAAAACGCCCACTGAATGTCATTCCCTTTACTTCTTCTTCATCACTGCTAGAGAAGTCAAGCCAGAAATTCTTCCCCAACTCAGGTTCACCCTCACTGCTGCTGTCTCAAATTCCAAGGCAAAAGGCTTCAGGGTATAAGGTTTTTAGGACATAGTCTTCTGGAAGGCCAGAACTAATCATGTAGGTTGGTGGGGGTACAGCTCGGTAATTGGGTAAGGGGTTTCTGTTTGTGTCTGGTTGTTCGGTTTCAGGGTCAGGTATCTTTTTGGAGTCAATGAGGTCTTGGATCTCGTGGCGCAGTCGGGCACAGTTTTCAGTGTCGTGGCCCTTCTACTGATGGAGATAACAGTAAAGGTTGAGATTGAAATGTGGTGGTGGTGGGTTTGGGATAGGTTTGGCTTCTAAAGGCTTTAGGAGTCCTTGCCTCTTCAATTTCTCAAATACCTTAGACAAAGGTCTCCCAAGGTTAGAGAACCTCCGATTCTGGACAGCAGCCACCTCCGCTAACACGGGCTTGGTACCTGACATACCTCCAACATGCCTCCTATTTAGGCCAAAGAACTTCTGTTTTCTGCTTCCTCCTCTTCAATGTCCATGACAGTCTCCCTCAACTGCCGGAAGTCTACAATCATTGAGGTCATCCTCCTCGAACTTACTGTAAATAGAGGGCTTTGTGCCCTTGATGATCATCTTGATTTGGTCCTTCTCAGAGGGCCTAGTCTGCATCTTCAGTAGCTGGCCTCTCCAGCGATCCACATACTCCTTGAAGCTCTCATCCGGCTTCTGCTTGATATTTTCCAAGTCACGGAGTGACAAGTCAATCTCCAGGTCCGTGACATATTGCTTTAAGAAAGCATCAGCTAGCTCCCTCCAGTCCTCATTAACCTGCTTGTCAAGGCTATGGTACCACATACGGGTGCCCCTTCGAGCGACATCCCGAACATCTTTTGTACTTGGCGCTGAGACAGGCCAACTTAACTCATAACAGATACATACTGACGGAGATGCACCCTCGGATCCCCGTTCCCATTGAACTTAGCCAAATCCGGCATCTTAAACTGCGCCGGGAAACTGCTCCTCAAACGTCATTGTCTCTTAATCTAGCAAATCTTCATTCTTACCCCTCATCTTGCGGGTAACGGATTCAACCTGATCCCTGAGTTTCTGTATCTCTGCCTGAGACCCAATATTCTGCCCGCTGCATATTCTGCCATATCATCCTCAAAAGTGGGGACATCATCCCCCGATCTGACCGGAGGCACTTCCTGCCTTGTATTTTCTGAACTTCCCCCAGTACGAGACCCAACTATACCAGCTACAGCAGTAGTCAATGCCTGTAACTGTTCAGTGATTTTTGCAAGATTGTTCTCTAACTGATCCATTCGGGACACCTCATTATCTGATTCACTCATGCTTTCAACTGTTCTTTTAGTGAGTCTAGTTCCTTCTCTAACCCAAACGGTATCTATGGTGTCTTTTTAAGACACGGATGGTGTTTAAACAAGGTATATGTATGCATGATGTGCATAAGAAGTATATAACATATACTAAATCAAATAAAATTCTCAAAACAAATCGGTCTATTATCATTTTAGAAGCTTTTGGGACAACTGTCATAAGAGTGAACCCGTCCCAGTTTAAATGGCCCAACGAGTTTATGTCTTATGGCAAAGAGCCCAACTAAATCCAAATGATAATATTCCGAAACATAATCATAAAATGGCCCATTGTTATTTAGAAGCCTTTTGGCCCAATCGTCATAAGATATGTTCTTGTCCCAGTTTAAATGGCCCAACAAGCCCATATCTCATGACAAAAGACCCAGATGGATTCAAATAACAATGTTCCCAAACATAAGCATACAAGGAAGATTTTATAAACATAAAAATAATAACTTCTACCGTGTGGCCCATCATCATTTCAGAAGCTTTGGGCCTAATTGTCATAAGGTACGAACCTGCCCCAGTTTAAATGGCCCAGCAAGTTCGCATTTTTGACAAGGAGTCCAATTCATCCAAATGATAATGGTCCTAAAGCACAAGGAAATATTTTTATAGGCTATACAACCCGGTCTACGCATGGGTTCGTGGGAGTATGGACAAAGGCTCTCATCGGCGAAGGATGGCCCACAACTAGGTCTCCCCAATCAAGGGTTCGAGCAACCAAGTGAGCACACCCTTTTTATACACTAAGGTACGTGCCAATGAGCTATGGTGTGTGACAGACTGTCAAATGGATTTCCCGTTGTAGATTCCCCAGAGGGAAGGTGGAGCGAGGCTCACTTAAATACCCAAGCCTCTTAGGCTCTTATCGCTTGGTGTCAGGAATAAAACAACGAGTCCTCCAAATTAGTCCAGCACAATAGGCTACGAGTAGATGGCTATCTAGGTGCCTTCACAGCTTTTCTTCTAGAAATGTAGTGAGTGAAGGAAGACACCAAACCATTACCTAGCCTCAAAATGCCGTTGATTACAACCCCCATTTCACACATTTGTAGACACGGTTAATTAAAGCATAAATCTATACATTACAAGGCATTATTTCGGGCCGATTCTCTATCCCCAGTGGAGTCGCCAGACTGTGGGAACACAGGGAACTGGGGCGACGCAATGTTGTTCCAGGCCCGGAGGCCTAGTTGGGAGTACGGAATAGCCAACGGAGGACTAACCGGAGAATAAGGGAGTCGCCACCCGGTGTGAACCGGGACAAAGATTTAAGGCCGCACTCACCCCTCGCAAGGGAAGACCTCAAACCATTGGGTTCGGAATGGTCCCTTACTTATGCAACTTGTAATGTAAAGATTTATGCAATAATCCAACCAAGTCTATGACATATATTTCCAAGTGCAACACAATCCTAGATTCACATGCTAAAAAGCATAATTTACATCTAACATACATGAAACCAAATCTTATTGCCAAATTCACATGCTCAAAAGTAGGCCTTTGCAACAACAAGCACATAACGTCATAAGAATTCAACCATCATGTAAATATAAACACAAACAGTCATGGTAACATTTGCATGTAATGTAAAGGAAATCAAAATGACGACAAATAATATTGTAGGCACATAACGGAAACAGAAAACTAGAGAGGAATACAAATGCATAGCGTACAAAGGGGTAACCATATGCTAAGATGGACATGTCGTAATGTGATGCAAGAGGATCTGTTTACCGTGTGCGTTCGTGCAGCGTTCGTAAAGCGTTCGAACGGTAAACAGAAGGTTCCTGTTCGAAT
Source organism: Zanthoxylum bungeanum (assembly GCA_019454045.1). NCBI lineage: Eukaryota > Viridiplantae > Streptophyta > Magnoliopsida > Sapindales > Rutaceae > Zanthoxylum > Zanthoxylum bungeanum. The sequence continues at coordinate 18,202 of SKCR01054514.1, read as the reverse complement.
AGCGTTCGTAAACGTGTTCGAACGGGAATGAAATAGAATGCACATGTTCATATGGCGTTTGTGAACGCGTTCGAACGGAAATGAAATAGAATACTCACGTTCGTGTGGCGTTTGTGAACGCGTTCGAACAGAAATGAAACAGAATGCTCACGTTCGTATGGCGTTCGTGAACGCGTTCGAACGGAAATGAGACCTGATGCATGATAAGGTAAAATGCATGCGCGTTCGAGTTGCGTTCGTAAACGCGTTCGAACGGGAACAGACCTGATGCATGAAATGGGACGCAATACATAAAACAACAAAATAAAGGGGCGCGGCGAAGTACTACCGTAAAGGTGGCCTTTTTTGGGGCTTTGATCTCTCAAAGAGAGGACCTTTAGACCAACATACTAAGCCCATGCGCATCACATCAAATCATGCATACAAACACAGAGACAATCATATCAAACTAAGTATGCCCGATTGAGTGTATCATGCATTCAACCGGACACACATCAACCGGCGCGGCAAAGCATCGTGGTAAAGGGCTTTAAACCCTCCCCATGGGGGATCTTTCATTCCACTTACTAAGCCCATGCGCTTGATTGAACCATGCATAAAAAAAACATAAAGACAATCATATCAAACTAAGCATGCCCGATTGAATGTATCTTGTTCAACCAGACACACATCAACCGGCGCGGCAAAGCATCGTGGTAAAGGGCCTTTAACCCTTCCCCATCGGGGATCTTTCATTCCACTTACTAAGCCCATGCGCTTGATTGAACCATGCATAAAAAACATAAAGACAATCATATCAAACTAAGCATGCCCGATTGAACGTATCTTGCATTCAACCAGACACACGTCAACCGCGCGCGGCATCAGCAAAGCATCGTGGTAAAGGGCTTTAAACCCTCCCCGTAGGGGATCTTTCATTCCACTTACTAAGCCCATGCGCTCGATTGAGTAATGCACAAATAAGCAACATGCAGAATTTAAGTGACGAAAAATAAATAAACCAAAGCAACACAAAACAAAAAAAAGGGGTGCCATTTACTCAAGTGATACGTGGAGTTGTATCCCAAGTACAGACCGCACTACCGTCCATTCGGATTCGGCTACGGAATTTACGTCTGGGTGGGTTCCATCCTATATACCACAAGAGACGACACTTCCATTCATCCAACATCCACAACAAACATCATATACACAACAAATGCAACAAATACAGAAAATATAATCAAAATAAATGACCATAAATTAAATAGAAATAAGAGTGAAAAAAATACCCTCAGGTCTAACCTTTTTAGTTGTCCTCGGACATGCGTTTCGCGGAGATCAGAAGGGATAAAAGCTCCTTACTCTTCCGGTTCACTAGCTTAGCGTTTTGGCTCGCTGTTCCACTGTTTTCTTCCGCTGTTTTGGCTTTGTTTTGTTTGCTGTTTTCGTTGTATTTCTGCTCACTGTTTTGGCGTTTTAGGCTATTGTTTTTGATGTTTTTTAAGGCTTTAAGTGCAGATTTTTTTTGTGTTTTTTTAAGAGTTAGATGTGCAGTTTTTTTGTGATGTGGGGGGGGGGGGTTTAAGGGGCTGTTGATTTTTGGTAATGGAGGGACTGTTTACTGCTGTTAGGGGCGTGTTTGCTGCTGTTTTTAAGGTTGGTTGGGCGTGATTTGGGGCTGTGAAAATAGGTTAAAGATGCGGCAATGGAGGGGTGTAGGATGGTGGTGTTTTTCGGTTATGGAGGGATTAGATGAAGAAAAATTTCCTTGCCTCTTTTCTACCTTCTTGCCGTGAACCTTGAAGCTTTTTATTTTTATTTTTTTTGTGAATTTTCATGAATTTTTGGAGACCAGGGGAGGCTTGGTGAAGCTTTGTTTATATAGAAGAGAGCTAGGGTTTGCCCTTGTCTCACAAGGAAGAGATCAAGTTCCCAAATTAGGAGTCCTAAGAATGGTATACACAAGATTGAGGGGGGACAAAATATTTTAATTTGGAAGTCAACTATTTTAAATGGTAGATGTCTTATTAGATTAGGAAGTCAAATATTTGATTGGTTTTAATTGGTTAGGATTGATTTTAATTAGGCATATCTTCTTTTTTAATTTTAGTATATGATATATTAAAATATTTAAATTAGGCATGATTTTAGTTTAAGTTTGGTAAATGTTTTTTTAATTATTTAAGATTATATTAATATCTTATTTAGTTAATGTTTTAATTAATATTTATTTATTTAATTTGGGATGTGTTTTATGGGCTTTGGGGGGCTAATTGGGCTGGGGTGCGAGGCTAGCAGCAAAACCAGGAATACCGACTCCGTTCGAACGCCAATTCGAACGTGGCACGAATGTCCGCAATCTGCCTGACGTTCGAACGCAGTAACGAACACAGCACCAACGAAGACAGTGAACTTGTGGAATGAACTTGATGACGCACTTATTCTGAATTTCCCCTTCCGACCTCCGTTTCCCGCAATATCCTTAGCTAAAAAGTAGTGCCTCCAACTGAGACTCATCATCGGGTTTCACATGCGAAAATGCAATGCCTACACTTTGATCATTGATAGACCGTAATTTCTTTTAGTAGCCTATGTTGTAGCCCAGCTCAGCTGCTACAGAACTACTACTCCTATCCAATTAGAATTTTATAGATCTAAAATGCTTCTTTTGATGCCTCAAAACCGCAGTCACTATAATCGCTTTTTGTTGAATCGACAACAATATCTTGCTAGGAAGATTCCAGCTCATTGTTCCGTTGTTCAAACAAAATATGTACCCTTATTGCGACTTATAGTCGTCTTTATCGGTTTGCAAACTTGCATCAGTGATCCAAGTCACCTTAAGTTCTCAATCTCCATAAATTAAGAAAGCATCCTTAGTTCGTCTAAGATACTCAATGATGTTCTTTACATCAATCCAGTGACCATCACCTAGATCGGCCTGATTGTGACTCCATATGCTCAAAGCATATGAGACACCAGGTCGTGTACATGTTTTTCAATGTACGAGTTCTCGGAGAGTGCCAACAACTTTTAGATCTATCACAGTAGATCCTTATTCCTAGAAAAAGGTAGCCTCTCCCAAGAATTTCATGGAGAATTTTAATGAAAGCAAGCTTTCACCGATTTTAGTATGGGAATGTCATTGCTAAGAAGCAATACATCATCAACGTAGGATAATCATTGTCAGTGTGCTTCCACTAACTTTCTTATATACACAAGAATCATCTTCGTTTTGAATGAAACCATATACCATTATGATCTCATCAAAATATTGGTTCCAAGAACGTAATGTTTGCTTCAATCTATAAATGGATCGATTTAACTTGCAAACCTTGTTTGCATGTTTTGGCGTGATAAAACCATCAGGCTGTTATATAAAACATCCTCCAAAAGGTTTCCGTTAAAGAAAGCGGTTTTGACATCCAGCTGCCATATTTCATAATCGAAATATGCAGCATTAGCAAGCATTATCCGAATGGATTTAATCATGGCAACAGTTGAAAAAGTTTCATCGTAATCGACATCATGTTGATGACGATACCCTTTCAATACAAGCCTAGTTTTGTACGTTTGTATGTTGCCATCCATGTATGTCTTCACCATGAATACCCATTTGCTACCAATAGGCACAATGCCTTCTGGTACATCAACTAGTGTCCAAACTTGGTTATATACATGGAATCCATTTCGGACATCATGGTACTTTTCCATAAATGGAGTTGATACCTTGTATCACTTCCTCATACGTAGGGAGTTCGTATTCCTCAATAAGATAATATCTTAATGAGGTGAGATCAGAAACCCATGCCTCTTAGGTTGTTTTCTGACTCTCTCCGACCTACGTGGTTCTTATGTATTAGAAGATTATGGAATAGTCTCATCTCTGATGAACTGTTCATGTTCCGTTAGGGGATCGGTGCCAAGAATAGTATCACTATGATTTTCATCGAGTTCTATATTCTTCCCACCTACAACTGCATATAGGAATTCCTTTTCAAGTAAAACCGCATGGAGAGCAACAAATATCTTTTTTGTCTTGTGAGTTGTGGAATTGGTTTCCCTAGGATAACCTACAAATAGGGACTTATCTGATTTGGGTTCTAGTTTGGTACCGTCCAAACGTTTAACATATGCCCAGCATACCCAAATCTTTAGGAATGAGAATCCCGATTTCTTTCCTGTCTATATTTCATATGGAGTCTGTCCAACAGACTTTGTCGGAACTTTATTCAAAATAACTATTGAAATGTTCAATGCGCATCCCTTGGAGGAAATTAGTATCTCAGTGCGACTCATTATTGACCTTACCATGTCCAACAAAGTTCGATTTCTCCGTTCGGATACACCACTCATTGAGGTGTTCCGGGAGGAGTCCACTATCAAAGAATACTATACTCTTTCAAGTAATAAAGAAACTTATTGCTCAAGTATTTTCCATCATGGTCCAACCGTAATGTTTTAATACTTTTTCCGGTCTGTTTTTCTACTTCGTGTCGAAACTCTTTGAATTTATCAAAAGTTTTTGACTTGTGTTTCACAAGATACACATAACCATAATGCGATGCAACAACCGTATAGGTTACGAAGTATTCGTATCCACCTCTAGCTTGGCTAGACATGGGCCCACATATGTCCCCATGAACGCGGGCTAACAGCTCGGTGGCACTTCTTACACCCTTACATTAAAAAGATGTTTTAGGCATCTTGCCTAATAAAAACGATTCGTAGACACATCATATGATTAGGATCAAATCTATCCATGTATCCATTCTTAAAAGAGTGGATTACGAGTCTTATTAATACGTCCCATAAGACAATGCCACAAATATGATATATGATTACTCGGTTTTTGAGCTTTATTGTCATGTTATATGTTTGAGATTTATTATATTTGAAATATAAATACTGTTATTCACATTAATGTGTATATCACAATTCATCTTCATTTTGAATGAAACCATATGATTTTATGATCTCATCAAAACGCTGGTTCCAATAACGCGATGCTTACTTTAATACATAATGGACAGGTTTAATTGCAAACATTGTTTGCAGTTTGGTAGAAACAACCATCAGGTTGTTGAATAAACATCCTTCCAAAAGGTTTCCGTAAGGAAAGTGTTTTGACATCATCTGCCAATTTAATATCGAAATATGCAGTAATAGCAAGCCATTATATGAATAAATTAATTCATGCAACAGGTGAAAAGAGTTCTCTGTTAGGTTTTATCTAGGTCCCAAGATCAAACAAGCAATGAAATACATGTGTGAACACATCAACGGAGGTAGCGGAATACTCACATCGATCGGTTGAGAGACGCGGCAAGCAACAAAACTTGAAAAACCCCTGTTTTGGGCGTGAACTGCAGTGAAGAAGTTCACTGTTTTGGCTTCAAATTGTCCTTCGTCAAGCTCCAAGCTTCGTCGAACGGATCCCGCCTCATGGGTGAACCTCCCTAACACCTTCGCAAGTCTCGTAAGTGTGCTAGCACTTGTGTTTTGCAACAAAAACACACTCATTGCTCCCCTAAAGCTCACGGCAGTGAGCTGAAAGTGGAGGAAATGAAGCCCTTTTGGGCGTGAGAAAGAGAGAAGAATTGAAGGAAGTGTGTAATGGTGACTTGTAATGAATTACCAAAATTGCTTATATATTTTCCAAAAATTACAAAGCATTTACCATTTAAATATCAAATAAAATAAATGGTAATGGCTTTCTCAACCAACAAACACTATTCCAACAAACTACATCAACTATTCATTTACTTTATAAAGTGATGTGTGTCTTTCAATCAATCAATCACATCAATCAATCACATCACTCAAAGTGACATTTGATTTGACGCTTGATGTGACGAATGATTTGACGCTTGATGTGACTTGCGTCGCCGCACTCGAATTCGAAATACGAATGCGCTCGCAATCACACTCGGGCTCGGGTTCGCTAATTCTCAATTAGCGAATTTTCCGTCGCGTCGTAATTAAATGATTACGCCTAGCGAATTCACTATTCACGTCGCTAACGAATTAATTCTAAATTAATTCGTTCGCCCGAATTAAAATCTAATTTTAATTCCGCGTCGAAATCTAATTTCTTTAATATATCGAATATATTAATTTACCGATTAATTCCAAATTAATCATTCTCTCTCTTAGACGATATTTTATCCCAGATAAAATATCTCCGTAATTAATCCTAGATTAATTTTCTCTTCTTCTATATAATCCCAGATTATTAATGAGTGCGAGTTATGCGTCATCGGTGCATTATCGGGAAGCGACCCATGAGATCCCCGGATAATCGGCAGTAAATACGGTCGTCGGAGTATCCGAATCACGTACGTACCAAGTACTACGTTCTACCGATTTACGAGACAAGATCGGCTTCTAGCAAAGCACGAAGTCTACCCAATTCTCCGGTCATATTCATCTAAGAATATTTAAGATCTATATCAAGCGTAGTATACCAAGTATGTGTATATCGGCCCAGTATCGGATAGTCACGTGCTAGGGCTGGGGCTGGATAAGTGTCTGCCCCGTCCGAAGCACATGTCGGATGTCTGGTAACTAGTCTCTATAATCGGATATACATGACCTTGTCATAATATCCCGATGGCCGGCCAGCACTTAAGAGCACTAATACCGTATCCTGCGTGACATCATCTCCACTATGACTGGAGTGATACTTCCGTCTTGACATCACACCCAATACTCTACGATTCTCAATATACCCAGCATTGGCGTACACAGAACCGGTTAGAGTCCTAGACGACCTCAACTAAAGTATATTGATTGTCGTAAGCATTAGCGGTGCAAGTCTCAGGTTAAGACCATACACACCTACCCTGATGTCGGACTCCCATAGACACATAGTCATAATACCAATGGGATTCCGAGGGGTCTATCCAGAGCGAAGCTGTTTCCCGTACCATCGGTGAAACACAACCTCCTATCGCACTTGCATGAGTATCCAATACCCAAATATATGAGAACTATGCTGTTGTGCCCTCACAACGCGCACAAGTGCAATACTAGCCTATTCCGCATTATCGATGTCCAGTCTCGATAATACTACGACTAGGGATATTTAATGATTAATCCTTCGTGGACTGATACTGTCTCATATCATCTCAATCCAGGAACTAATCATATGGACCTCTCTTCATTTATATATCTAAGGTGATCTAATCACAAATGATGAGAGTGCAATTTCCTTGTCACATAGTTAATTTGTACAACAACACTATGATCTGTACAAATAGTGACGCTATGGGTCATATTATCCAACAATCTCCCACTTGGCACATAGCCAGTCACTCAAGTGTCGTACACCCGAACTATGTACGGTTCGCTCAAATTGCTGAGGAAAGGTTTTCGTCAGCGGATTTTCATGATTATCGTCTGACGCGATTTATACGATCATCACATCGCCACGATGTATGATCCGAACGAATCAGATGATATAGAAGATATAGAAGTATATATCTGGATCGTCGATGAGACCTTTAATTCTTTAGCCTTGTGCTGACGCCTAGCTCAGCTGCTAACAGAACTATATCTAATCTAATTAGATTTATTATCGACCCAAATGGCTTCTATTGCTGCCTCAGCTGCAGCAATAATCCGCATTTGTTGTTTATTCGGCAACAGTATCTTGCTCGGAAGATTTCCAGCTCACTGTCCCGTTATTCAAACTTTATAGTACCGCAGTATTTAACTGTTTGGAAACTTGCGGCAGTGATCCCAGTCACTTCAAGTTCTCCTTCTCCATAGTTTTAGACAACATCTTTAGTTCTCTAAGATACTAACAGATGTCCTTAACTTCAATCCAGTGACTATCACTTGGATTGTCCTGATTGTGACTCCATATGCTCAAAGCGTATGAGACACCATATCAAGTACATTTTAAATGTACAATTTCCCAGAGAGTGTTAACAACTCCAAATCTATCCCAGTAGATCTTTATTCCTTGAATAAAGGTTGTTACTCCCCAGAATTCTACGGAGAATTTCTATGAAAGCCAAGCTTTCACCAATTGCTTTATGGGAATTTCATTATCAGTGCTCTCCCACTAACCTCCTTATATACACAAGAATCATTTCGTTTTGAGTCAAATCATAAACCATTATGATTATTTCAAAACGACAGTTCCAAGAACCTTATGCTTGCTTCAATCCAAACATGGATCGAATAACCCGCAAACCTTGTTTGTCGGTTATACAAAATCGTGAGGATGTTGTAAGCATCCTCCAAAAGGTTTCCTTTTCAGGAAAGCGATTTTGATCTATAACTGACACATTTCATAAATGAAATATGCAGTATCAACAAGCATCATCAAAATGGATTTACCATGGCAACAGGTAAAAGGTTGAACCGTTATTAACACAATGTTGATAACGATACCTTTCCGTCAAAAGCCTAGCTTTGTACGTTGGTATGTTGCCATCCATGTATGTCTTCCTTGAAGACGTTTACAGTACCAATAGGCACAATGCCTTGCGGTACTACAACAACTAGTATCCAAACATAGTTGTTATACATGGAATCCATTTCGGACTCATGGCACTTTGCCATAATAGGGAGTCGATACCTTGTATCACTTCCTCAAAACGTAGTCGGTTGGTATACCTCATAAGATTGACATCTTTATGAGGTGAGATCAGAAACCCATACCCCAGGTTGTTTTCTGATTCTCTCCGATCTACGAGGTTCTTGTGTATTCGAAGATTAATGGTTTAGTTTCATCCTTGATGAACTATTTATGTTCCATTACGGACTTCGTGCCTTGAACAGTATTACCCCGATTTTCATCGAGTTTCACTATCCTCCCACTGACCACTGCATATCGGTATTCCTCTCAGGAAAACCGCATGGGAGCAACAATCATATTGTTCTCATGTGAGATATTTAAGTACTATACTTATGGTTTCCCTTAGGATAACCTATAATTGGCACTTATCCAATTTGGGTTCTAGTTTGGTATCATCCAAACGTTATGCCTGGCATACCCAAATTATTAGGAATGAGAAACCTGTTTCTTTCCTGTTCATATCCTATATGATATCTGTCAAACAGATTTATATGGAACCTTATTCTAAATAAGTTTTGCACTGTTAATACATATCCGTTGAAGGAAATGATAGCTCAGAGCGACTCGTGATAAACCTTATCATGTCCAACAAAATTCGGTTTTCAGTTCGGACACACCGTCAAACTGACGTGTCTCGGGAGGAGTCCTCATCTGAAAGAATACTATACTCTTTCATGTATATTTGAAACTTACTGCTTAAGTATTTTCCATTACGGTCTTACCGTGACGGCATAATACTATAGTCGATCTGTTTATCTACTTCGTGTCGAAACTCTAATAGTTTCCGATCTGTGTTCTTCAAAAGAAACACATAACCATAACGTGATGCCACATCCGTTAAAGTCACGAAATATTCATGTTCACATCTAGCCTAGCTAGATATGGGCCCACTAACTTCACCATGAATAGGGCTAACAGATCGGTGGCACTTACACTATTACCAAGTAAGTAAATAGTGTTTTAGGTACTTTACCTAAAACTAGATTCGTAGACTTTATTTGAATAGTCAAATCAGTCCTAGTACCCACTCTTCAAAAGTGCGGATATACGAGTCTTGTTTAATTGTGTCCAGACAACAATGCCACAAATAAGTCTCTATTGATCAAATCAATTTGAGCTATTTATTTGTCATTTTATATGTTTGAGATTTTAATTATATTCAAAATATAAATTCTGTTATTCACATCTAATGTGTTTATCTCAGTATCATCTTTATATAATGAAACACTTAGTGTTCTAGAATATAAAGGTTTATCCACAATGGATTAAACACTGATATAGAGATAATGTCTCTAGTCAAACTAGTTACATTATAACAGTTCCAATTTAAGTACACACCCGAAGGGTAGTTCCTAAACTTAGGTATCTACGGTCGAAACAGCGACTTTCGTCCCGTTTCCGATTCGCAGAGCAATCTCAGCTTGAAGTCAGTATCCTGCTCAAAGCAGATTCTGAACATCAATACATATATTTTATGTACCACACTAAGTATTTAAAATCTAATTTCAATACTAGTAGTGAACATAACTTTGACAAACATTTTTAAAGTCAGAGCCTTGCCCTTTCTTTAATTCCTTCGTGTCTGCCATATCCAAATGGTAGTCACTTTGGGATATGTCAATTATCCTTTTCAATATTTCAGGAACCTTAGGCCAAGCCTTGGGTTTTTAGAATATCGAAACGATGTGCACCTCGTGCTACATGCCCAATTGCAAACTTTGACTTTTCTCCTCTAGAATAGTCAATTAATTCTCCAAGAATTTTATTGCAATTTTAATACTTCTTAAATCTAAAATTAGATTTATGACAAGTATATTAAATTAAGCACTAAAGTCATCATCACATAAATCTTCCAAAGATTTATGCTCTACTTATTTTGCTTAATTTTGGGCTTAAGGTATAATAAGTTATTTTATCAAATAAGTAACCTATTATTTATTCCCAATTTGAAAATTAAATCATTTAAAATATTTAATCCCAGATTATATTTTAAATATCCAACTTTTCAATTTTTCTTGATTTCAATAGTCCAACTATTTAATCAACGATTAGTGGTACTATATATTATAATGATTATAATAGTCCAACTATATAATCAAATATAATCCAAATTAATTAACCTCAATTACATTGATTACTATAATCCAATTATAAAATCAACTGTAAACTGAAATTAATTAATTCAAATATATTGATTAATATAATCCAATTATATATAATCAACTATAATACAGTCCAACTGTTATTAAAACAACATTAAATATTAGTCCAACTAATACTTTTAATATATGACGAGTGATATTTGTTTGAGCGCGTATGGCGAGTAATTGAACGAATATTGCAAATTCAATTCTTGCCTCCCACTATTTTTCGTCGAGCCTCTAACCCTCTGTCGAGTACTCGGGAAACCGTGTTTCCTAGTGGGCTAGGATCCCGTTAAATATCACACAATCTTGACTTTGGCCAACAAATTGTATGATAATTAACTAGGTAGATCTCTAAGATCAATTGGATCTCATCCAACTCCTAGATCCAGTAGGTGGACATCCAAGTCCGAAACATATATCTTATATATGCCTATATATCGAATATATACCCTAACCTTTTTCCTCTGAATCAACTAGGCCTTGGCTTTGGCACAACAAACCTAATGATCCCAGTCAAGCGCGGACCCATTGACCATGGAAGCTTCGTAATCAATGTCGTTGGACAAGAAGTGGTCTTGACTTTGGCCAACAAACCACAACTTGGACAAGACACCAATATGGAACAAAGCCTCGTGATTCAAACACATCTTCGACGGACAAGGGCTTGACTTTGGCCAACAACCCATGCCAATCTAGGATCTTGAGTAAGAATCACTCAATGGAAGGAAAAGACGCATGATATTTGATGAGGGCTTTTCGCGTGCAAATTGGCTACCAATTTCATTATCTTTGTTAAGGTCTCATCATCATACACCCTTAAACATGCATTCTAAATACATAATAAAAGCGAGTATGAAAATAAATAATAATGATATGCGGATGGATACTTTACATTGATCCTAGATCAAATCTCTCCCTTTCTCACTCAAGCTAGCACTTGTATTACTTCTACCCGTTACACTACACTTCTAAAGAAACCTCATTTACATTGAGGGGAATAGGTGAGAAGAGAATACAAAGAGAATAGAGGTGATAAGGCTGGACACGCAGGTCCAATTTAATAAATCGAATTTATTACAACAATTTCCAAAATTGCCCCACCCGACTAATATCCATCCGATATACATTATTCATTCATCACAACCACGTATTCACACAAAAGCATGCTATCAATCAATCTAATCAAATTAATTAATCTGATAATTATGTGATCATCCAATGTTCAAACAACGATTTGATTTTGCTCGAGTCAAACTCGTTTTTGCGAATAAGTACTCAAAGTACGAATTCATGAATTAAATTAAACTACATCATTAAATCCAATTTAACATGTATTTAATACTAATTCACTATTCAATTCCAAATTAAATATTACACTTTATTTAATAAACCTTTTCGACTTAAATTCCAAATTTAATCGCTTCGGGTCTCAAAGCCCGATTAACGTCCAACGTTATTTAATTCAAGTCTAATGGGCTTTAATTAATTTCTTTAAGGCGTGGGCTTCGGCAACCAAAGCCCAATCAAGGAGTAACCCCATAAGCCCAGAAATCAATTTAGGCCCAATTAAACTTTAAAGGTTATAAGTTGCATTTGGGCTTTATGGTAGTGGTTTTGGGCCCAATTGGATCCAATCCATTGGCCTAAACCCAACTTGATAAAATCAAGCCCAATAAGCCCAATTACAACATAATAAGCCCAAATCCAATTTAAAGGCCTAATTAATTAAATTACACAAATCCAATTTCGCAATTTAATTACCTAAAGTGCATTATACATGATTAATCACCCAAATCAATATTTCCAAAACATGAAATTAGTCCAATTAATCATGTTCATTATCATCATCACATGTCCAACACATAAATGAAAAAATCAAACCCATTACATGCTTTAAGCTCTCGGCAAAGGAGGGATTTTTATCCGATTTGAATCAATCCAAAATTTCACAATCGACATCGAATTAATATCCCGAATGATTTCATACACCAATGTCCAAAAAATCAAAATTCCAAGACTATAGGGCTATAACACATTCGGCCAACATGAGGAATTGGGGATTTTGTTCAATTCAAAATTAATCCAATTAATTTCAAATTAACATTATCCAACATCATTCTAATTCATCCAATGAATCAAAATCAAAAAATTCCAAATTTCCAAAATTCTTTACATATTCGGCCAACACATATATTTTGGGGAAATTTGATCCAATCACAATTTCAACAAATTGATCCAATCAATCTTAAATTAAACATCATTTAAACATGCTCAATCAAACAATTTAACCAAATCATGCTCAAAACAATTTACCCAAATTTTAAGCCCTACATTTTCATGCTTGAACCTATAGCTCTTGATGCCATTGTTAGGTTTTATCTAGGTCCCAAGATCAAACAAGCAATGAAATACATGTGTGAACACATCAACGGAGGTAGCGGAATACTCACATCGATCGGTTGAGAGACGCGGCAAGCAACAAACTTGAAAAAACCCCACTGTTTTGGGCGTGAACTGCAGTGAAGAAGTTCACTGTTTTGGCTTCAATTTGGTCCTTCGTCAAGCTCCAAGCTTCGTCGAACGGATCCCGCCTCATGGGTGAACCTCCCTAACACCTTCGCAAGTCTCGTAAGTGTGCTAGCACTTGCGTTTTTGCATCAAAACACACTCATTGCTCCCCATAAAGCTCACGGCAGTGAGCTGAAGTGGAAGAAAATGAAGCCCTTTTGGGCGTGAGAAAGAGAGAAGAATTGAAGGAAGTGTGTAATGGTTGACTTGATAAATGAATTACCAAAATTTGCTTTATATATTTTCCAAAAATTACAAAGCATTTACCATTTAAAATATCAAATAAAATAAATGGTATGGCTTTCTCAACCACCACACACTATTCCAACAACTTACATCAACTATTCATTTTACTTTAATAAAGTGATTTGTGTCTTTCAATCAATCAATCACATCAATCAATCACATCACTCAAAGTGACATTTGATTTGACGCTTGATGTGACGAATGATTTGACGCTTGATGTGACTTGCGTCGCCGCACTCGAATTCGAAATACGAATGCGCTCGCAATCACACTCGGGCTCGGGTTCACTAATTCTAATTAGCGAATTTTCCGTCGTCGTAATTAAATGATTACGCCTAGCGAATTCACTATTACGTCGCTAACGAATTAATTCTAAATTAATTCGTTCGCCCGAATTAAAATCTAATTTTAATTCCGCGTCGAAATCTAATTTCATTTAATATATCGAATATATTAATTTACCGATTAATTCCAAATTAATCATTCTCTCTCTTTAGACGATATTTTATCCCAGATAAAATATCTCCGTAATTAATCCTAGATTAATTCTCTTTCTTCTATATAATCCCAGATTATTAATGAGTGCGAGTTATGCGTCATCGGTGCATTATCGGGAAGCGACCCATGAGATCCCCGGATAATTCGGCAGTAAATACGGTCGTCGGAGTATCCGAATCACGTACGTACCAAGTACTACGTTCTACCGATTTACGAGACAAGATCGGCTTCTAGCAAAGCACGAAGTCTACCCAATTCTCCGGTCATATTCATCTAAGAATATTTAAGATCTATATCAAGCGTAGTATACCAAGTATTGTGTATATCGGCCCAGTATCGGATAGTCACGTGCTAGGGCTGGGGCTGGATAAGTGTCTGCCCCGTCCGAAGCACATGTCGGATGTCTGGTAACTAGTCTCTATAATCGGATATACATGACCTTTTCATAATATCCCGATGGCCGGCCAGCACTTAAGAGTACTAATACCGTATCCTGCGTGACATCATCTCCACTATGACTGGAGTGATACTTCCGTCTTGACATCACACCCAATACTCTACGATTCTCAATATACCCAGCATTGGCGTACACAGAACCGGTTAGAGTCCTAGACGACCTCAACTAAAGTATATTGATTGTCGTAAGCATTAGCGGTGTAAGTCTCAGGTTAAGACCATACACACGTACCCTGATGTCGGACTCCCATAGACACATAGTCATAATACCAATGGGATTCTGAGGGGTCTATCCAGAGCGAAGCTGTTTCCAGTACCATCGGTGAAACACAACCTCCTATCGCACTTGCATGAGTATCCAATACCCAAATATATGAGAACTATGTTGTTGGGCCCTCACAACGCGCACAAGTGCAATACTAACCTATTCCGTATTATCGATGTCCAGTCTCGATAATACTACGACTAGGGATATTTAATGATTAATCCTTCGTGGACTGATACTGTCTCATATCATCTCAATCTAGGAACTAATCATATGGACCTCTCTTCATTTATATATCTAAGGTGATCTAATCACAAATGATGAGAGTGCAATTTCCTTGTCACATAGTTAATTTGTACAACAACACTATGATCTGTACAAATAGTGACGCTATGGGTCATATTATCCAACAGCTCGTCGTAATAGACACCATGTCATTGACAATACCTTTGACTACAAGCCTATCTTTGTACGTTTGTATGTTGCCTTCCATGTCTGTCTTCCTTTTGCAGACCATTACTACCAATATGTAATCCTTCTGGTACATCAACCAGTGTCCAAATCCAAAATTGGTTGGTATACATGGAATCCATTTCGAACTTCATGGCTTCTTGCCTTAGAGCGGAGTCGATACCTTGTATCGCTTCGCCATACGTAGCCTGTTCATCTTCCTCCATAATTTAATGTCTTCATGTGGTTAGATCAAAAACCCATACCTCTCCGGTTGTTTTCTGAATCTCTCCGACTTACGCGGTTCTTATGTATTAGAAGATTATAGAACAGTCTCATCCCTGATGGACTGTTCGTGTTCCGTGAGGGGTCGGTGTCAGGAATAATATCACTCCGATTTTCATCGAGTTCTACTTTCCTCCCACTTACCACTAGGAAAACTGCATGAAGAGCAAAAAATATTTTATTCTCTTGTGGGTTATAGAAGTAATATCCTTTCGTTTCCTTAAGATACCCTACAAATAGACACTTATCCGATTTTGGTTCTAGTTTGGTACTATCCAAACGTTTAACATATGCCCAGCATACCCAAATCTTCAGGAATAAGAGACCCGATTTCTTTCCTGTCCATATTTCATATGGATTCTGTCAAACAGACTTTGACGGAACCTTATTCAAAATAAGTATTGCACTGTTTAATGCGTATCCTCATAAGGAAATCAGTAGCTATGTGCAGCTCATCATTGACCTTACCATGTCCAACATAGTTCGGTTTCTCCGTTCGGACACACCGTTCAATTAAGGTGTTCTGGGAGGAGTCCACTGTGAAAGAATACAATATTATTTCAAGTAATTTTAAAACTCATTGCTTAAGTATTCTCCACCTCTTTCCGACCGCAATGTTTTAATACTTTTGCCGGTCTGTTTTTCTACTACGTGTCGAAAATCTTTGAATTTCTCAAAAGTTTCCGACTTGTGTTTCATAAGATACACATAACCATAACGCGCTGCATCATCCTTAAAGGTTACGAAGTATTCTTATCCGCCTCTAGCCTGGCTAGACATGGGCCCGCATACGTCACTATGAACGAGGGCTAACAGCTCGATGGCACGTACACCTTTACCACTAAAAGGTGTTTTAGGTATTTTGCCTAAAAACAAGATTCGCATACATCATATGAATTAGGATCAAATCCATCCAAGTATCCATTCTTCAAAAGTGTAGATATACGAGTTTTTTTATGTGTCATAGACGATAATGCCACAAATAAGTCTCATCCATTTTACTCAATTTGAGCTTTTTGTCTGTCATGTTATATGTTTGAGATTTGTTAATATTCAAAATATAAAGACCATTATTCACGTCTTCTGTACATATCTCAATATCATCTTTATAAACAAAACACCCAGTGTTCCTGAATACAAAGGTATACCCGCATAGGGTTGAACTAGATACAGAGATAATATTCCTAGTCAAACTAGGTACAAAATAACAGTCCCCTAATGTAAGTACATGCCATGAGGGCAGTTTCAAAGCATAGGTGCCAACGGCCAAAACAGCGACTTTCGTCCCATTTCCGACTCACAGGTCAATCTCCCCTGAAGCCAATCTCCTGCTATTCTGCAGATCTTGCACATCAATACATATATGAGTACCACATCCAGTATCAAAAATACAATTTTTAAAACTAGTAGTGGACATGTTTATTTCAATAACGAATATACCTGAAGCTGGAGCCTTGCCCACCTTCACTTCCTCCAAGTTCACTTTGTACTTATGGCAGTCACGCTTCCAGTGACCCCTAAAGGCCTATTGATCGCTTCCAGGATGTCTTGGCATTCAAAGTTGTCTGATAGCAACTCCTAAAGGCCTGTTGATCTCATTTTATTTCTTTAACTCCCCATTTAGTGAGGAATCTGATCACCTTGTGGAATATTGAAGAGATTGGTTGCAGCTAATGGATCTAAAGGCAGCCCATGATCATGTTGTATGCTGATGGTCACTCCAAGACTATGAAGATGGTTATCTTGTTCACTCTTTCTGCGTGTACTGGAAGCATGATTTATCATAGTGTGAATTTTTATTTTCCATCGAAGCCCATCAACATAGTCGGCCATCAATTGATGGTACTTAACTCTTTACTCTTATCTGCTAGAGTTGTAGTGGAGATGATATTGGATGAGGATCCGGTATCAACCAATACACGTTTGATCATGAAATTTTCCATCATCATAGATATTACGAGAGCATCATGATGAGGATTCGTAAGGGCTGAGTTCTTGTCATATGTGAACCATATAGTCTGGTTTGTGAAAGACTCTTCTAGTGACTGTGTTGACTGAAGCATTCTAGTATGTACTTCTCTCGTGTGTCGCTTGGCGGCTGAGTAAGAAAAACCACTGATATCTAAACCCCTAGTGATGTGGTTGACATTATTATCAATTGGAGGTGGTGTAGGGGGTCCATCATCTCTTTCACCCTACTCGTTTCTTCGAGCCAAAGTGCTCTTGCTCATTTTCGTAAACAAGTCTTTGAAGTACCCTTTATTTAGAAATTCCAGTACCTCCAACCTCAAGGCCACGCAATCAGCAGTCAAATACATATAGTCTCGGTGGAACTCCCACCATTTTATAGTATCCTTCTTGGATGATCCTTCTCTTGGACACTCCAGCAATCAGACCGTACCTCCCATCTTCATTAGAATGGAGACCAGATCTTCTAGTGACCTAGTGAAGTTATAGTCCTGGAGTCTTGGTCAACTGGATGAAGGCTGGCGCTGAACCTTGTAGGTTGAAGATCTACGCTAATTATCCCTATTGATATGGCAATGTTCGTTTTTCCATGGGTTCCTTTGGTCTGCTGACTTATAGGTCGCCACTTAAGAGTCATTTAGTCATTTGGAGGGGTTTGGAGCCCTCTCTTCATTGCGACTGTTGGGGCCATCATGTTTCTTATTCCTTTTACCCTCTCCCACCAGATTTCAATTTATGTACGGGCCA
>SKCR01054513.1:0-29556 GCA_019454045.1 Zanthoxylum bungeanum | reverse complement strand
CGTTATTACGACTTATAGTCGTTTTATCGGTTAGCAAACATGCAGCAGTGACCCAGTCACTTCAAGTTCTCCTTCTCCATAGTATAAGACAACATCATTAGTTCCTCTAAGATACTCAAGGATTTTCTTAACATCAATCCAATGACTATCACTTGGATTGGCCCGATCGTGACTCCATATGCTCAAAGCATATGAGACACCAGGTCGCGTACATTTATTTCAATGTACGAGTTCTCGGAGAGTACCAACAATTTTTAGATCTATCCCAGTAGATCTTTATTCCTAGAATAAATATTGTCTCTCCCAATTTCTACGGAGAATTTTCATGAAAGCCAAGCTTTCACCGATTGTATTATGGGAATATCATATCCAAGAAATGGTATGTCATCATTATTTAGGACATTCACTGTCAGTGCGCTCCCACTAACCTCCTATATACACAAGAATCATTTTCGTTTTGAATTAAATCATTACCATTATGATTACATCAAAACGATAATTCTAAGAACACAATGCTTGCTATAATCCATCCATGGATCGAGTTAACTTGCAAACCTTGTTTGATCATTTTGTTATGACAAAACCGTCAGGATGTTATAAACATCCTCCAAAAGGTTTCCATTTAAGGAAAGCGATTTTGACGTTCAGCTGCCATATTTCATTAATGAAACATGCAGCATCAGCAAGCATTATCCAAATGGATTTAACCATGGCAACGAGTAAAAGGTTTCGTTGTAATCGACATAATGTTGATAATGATACCTTTTCGCTACAAGCCTAGCTTAGTACGTTAGTATGTTGCCTTCCATGTATGTCTTCCTTGAAGACTTATGTAGTACCTATAGGCACAATGCCTTCCGGTACAACAACTAGTATCCAAACATAGTTGGTATACATGGAATCCATTTCAGACATCATGGCACTTTGCCATATTAGGGAGTCGATACCTTGTATCACTTCCTCATTCGAAGTCAGTTCGTATTCCTCAATAAGATTGACATCTTTACAATGTGAGATCAGAAACCCATTCCAGTTGTTTTTGACTCTCTCCGACTTACGCGGTTCTTGTGTATTCGAAGATTATTGGTATAGTTTCATCCTTGATGAACTATTTGTGTTCCATTAAGGAATCAGTGCCTGGAATAGTATTACTCCGATTTTCATCGAGTTTTACTTTCCTCCCACTTACCACTGCATATAGGTATTCCTCTTAAGAAAACCGCATGGAGAGCAACAATTACATTGTTCTCTTGTGAGTTGTATAAGTACTATACTTAGGTTTCCCTAGGATAACCTACAATTGGCACTTATCTGATTTGGGTTCTAGTTTGGTATCATCCAAACGTATGCCTAGCATTCCCAAATCTTCAGGAATGAGAAAACCCGGTTTCTTTCCTGTTCATATCTAATATGAAGTCTGTCAAACAGATTTCTATGGAACCTTATTCAAAATAAGTTTTACACTGTTTAATGCATATCCTTTGAAGGAAATGGTAGCTCAGAGTGACTCATGATTAACCTTATCATGTCTAACAAAATTTGGTTTCTCAGTTCGGACACACCGTCAAATTGACGTGTTCCGGGAGGAGTCCCCATTGAAAGAATACTATACTCTTTCAGATATACGAGAAACTTATTGCTTAAGTATTTTCATCATGGTCTAATCGTGATGGTTTAATACTTTAGCCGATCTGTTTATTTATTTCGTGTCGAAACTCTTTGATTTGATCAAAAGTTTCCGATTCATGTTTCAAAAGAAACACATAACCATAACGCGATGCCACATCCGTAAAGGTCACGAAACATTCATATCCACCTCTAGCCTAGCTAGACATGGGCCCACTTACGTCACTATAAACGAGGGCTAACAGATCGGTGGCATTTGCACTTTTACCAAGTAAAAAGTGTTTTAGGCACTTTGCCTAATAAACTAGATTCGTAGACATCATTTGAATAGAATCAAATTTGTCCTAGTACCTACTCTTCGAAAGTGTGGATATACGAGTCTTGTTAATTGTGTCCCAGACAACAATGTCATAAATAAGTCTCATCTGATCAAATCAGTTTGAGTTATTTGTTTGTCATGTTATACGTTTGAGATTCATTTATATTCAAAATATAAATATTGTTATTCACATCTAATGTGCTTATCTCAATATCATCTTTATAAAATAAAACACTTTAGTGTTCTAGAATATAAAGGTATATCCGCAACGGATTATACTCTGATATAGAGATAATGTTCCTAGTCAAACTAGTTACATTGTAACAGTCTCCTAATTTAAGTACACACCCGAAGGGTAGTTCCTAAACTTAGGTTTCTACGGTTAAAACAGCGACTTTCGTCCCGTTTTCATTTCGCATATTAATCTCAACTGAAGTCAGTATCCTACTAATCAGCAGATTCTGCACATCAATACATATTTTTATGTACCACATCCAGTATCTAAAATCCAATTTTAATACTAGTAGCGAACATGTTTATGACAAACATATTTGAAGTTGGAGCCTTGCCCGTCTTCAATTCCTTCATGTATGCCTTGTCCATACGACAGTCACGCTTCCATGTCCCCATTTGCCACATATTAGGCAGACATCTTGGGATATGTCCTTTGTCTTCCTAGAAGACTATAATGATTTTGCCTTTGCCCTTTTCCACACTCCAGAAGCCTTTGGCCAAGCCTTGGCCTTCTAGAATATCGAACTAAGATGCGCCTTGCGCTTCTTGCCTTATTGCAAACTTTGGCTTTGTCTCCTTGAGAATATCCATTAACTCTCCAAGAGTTTTCTATTGCAATTTAGTACTTCTAAGATCTAAGGATAGATCTATGAAGATCCTTCAATTTCAATATCATACTATAAGGATCTAATCCTTTGTTCTGATTAAGAAATTAAGGAGTCTATTTGGCAAGTATAATGGATTAAGCACTAAAGTTATCATCACATGAATATTCCAAATATCATGTTCTATTATTTTCTCAACTTCGGGCTTAGGCTCGAGATGTCACTATATCAAATAAAGTAACTTCTCGGTTTTTAGGACTATCCTGAAGTTTTATTCCCAATTTGAAAATTAAAGTCGTTTTTAAAAAACATTTTCACCCAGGATTATGTTTTAACACTAATCTTTCAACTATTCTTGATTGCTATAGTCCAACTATCCAATCAACGATTTTAGGTACTATTTATTATAATGATTACTATAGTCTAACAATATAATCAACTATAATTTAATAAGTTAAATTCAATTATATTGATTACTATAATCCAATTATAAAATCAACTATTAATTAAAATAGTTAATTCAAATATATTGATTACTATAATCCAATTATATAATCAACTATAAATGAAATAGTTTGAATACAGTCCAACTGTTTTAAAACAACGATTAAATATTAGTCCAACTAATATATTAACTTATTTGACGAAAAATTGTAATGAGCGAGTATGGCAAGTAACTAAACGAATATTGTAAATTTAATACTTGTCTCCCACTATTTTTCGGCGAGCCTCTAACCCTCTGTTGAGTACTCGGGAAACCTTGTTTCCTAGTGGGCTAGGATCCAGTTAAATAACACACAATCTTGACTTTGGCCAAAAAATTGTATGATAATTAACTAGGTAGATCTCTAAGATCAATTGGATCCCATCCAATTCCTAGATCCAGAAGGTGGACATCCAAGTCCGAAACATATATCTTATATATGCCAATATATCCAATATGTTTCCTAACCTTTTTCCTCTGAATCAACTAAGCCTTGGCTTTGGCACAACAAACTTAGTGATCCCAGTTAAGCGGAACTCATTGACCTTGGAAAGCTTCGTAATCAATGTCGATGGACAAGAAGTGATCTTGACTTTAGCCAACAAATCACAACTTGGACAAGACACCGATATGGAACAAAGCTTTATGATTCAAACACATCCGCGACGGACAAAGGTCTTGACTTTGGCCAATAAACCAGTGCCAGTCTTGGATCTTGAGTAAGAATCACTCAATGGAAGGAAAAACGCTTAATATGTTTTGAGGGTTTTTTCGCGTGTAATTGGCAACCAATTAATTATCTTTGTTAAGGTCTCATCATCATACACCCTTAAACATGCATTCTAAATACATAATAAGGCACGTATAAATAAATATAATAATGATATGCCGATGGATACTTAACACATTGTACCTAGAACAAATCTCTCACTTTCCTCTCTCCCGCTAGCACAAGTATTACTTCTACCCAATTACATAACACTTCTAAAGAAACCTCATTTACATTGAGGGGAATAGGTGAGAAGTGAAATACACAGAGTCAAGAGGTTGTAGCATAAGTATTACTTCTACCCAATTACATAAAACTTCTAAAGAAACCTCATTTATATTGAGGGGAATATGTGAGAAGAGAATACACAGAGTCAAGAGGTAATAGGCTGGACACGCAGGTCCATTTAATAAATTCTAAATTTATTACAAAAATTTCTAAAATTGCCCTCACTCATCTAATATCCATCCGATATACATTATTCATACATCGCATCCATGTATTCACACAAGCATGTTATCAATCAATCTAATCCAATTATTAATCTGAATATTAATGACCATCCAATGTTCAAACAACGATTTGATTTTGCGCGATTCCGACTCGTTTTACGAATAAGTACTCAAAGTACGAATTCTTGAATTATATTAAACTACAACATTAAATCCAATTTAATTTATATTTAATATTAATTCTATATTTAATTCCAAATTAAATAATTACACTTTTTAATGTACCTTTACGACTTAGATTCTAAATCTTATCGTTACGGGTCTCAAAGCCCAATTAACATCCAATGTCAATTTAATTTAAAGTCCAATGGGCTTTTAATTAATTTCTTAAGGCATGGACTTTTGGTCAATATGGGTCAAACCCAAATATCAAAGCCCATTTAAGGAATCACCCTTATTTGCCAAGAAACCAATTTAGGCCCATTAGGCCCAATTAAAATTAAAGGTCCATTAAGTCATAATTGGACTTTATGGAAATGGTTTTGGGCCCAATTGGATCCAACCAATTAGCCTAAACCAAACTTGGCCCAACCAAGCCCAATTACAACTTTAAAAGCCCAATTCCAAATTTGGCCCAATTAATTAAATTTAAAGTGTATGCCATAATTAATTAACCAAATTAATATTTCTAAAACATCAATTAACCTAATTAATTATGCTCATTATCATCAACACATGTCCAACACCTTTGAATCAAAAAATCACATCATTTTCATGTTGGACAATTATGACCCATAGAGTCACTATTTGTACAGATCACGGTGTTGTTGTACAAATTAACTATGTGACAAAGGAGATTGCACTCTTATCATTTGTGATTAGATCACCTAGATATATAAATGATGAGAGGTCCCTATGATTTGCTCCTGGACGGAGAATGATATGAGACAGTATCAGTCCACGAAAGATAAATCATTAAATATCCCAAGTCAGAGCATTATCGAGATTGGACATCGATGAATGCGTAAAAGAATAGTATTACACTTGTGCACGTTTGTGAAAGCACAACGTCATAGTTCTCATATATTTGGGTATAGGATACTCATGCAAGTGTAATAGGAGGTTGTGTTTCACCGATGGTACGGGAAACAGCTTCGCTCTGGATAGACCCCCTCAGAATTCCATTGGTAGTATGACTACGTGTCTATGGAAGTCCGAAATCAGGGTAGGTGTATTTGGTCTTAACCTGAGACTTGCACCGCTAATGCATACGACAATCAATATACTTTGGTTGAGGTCGTCCAGGGCTTTAACCGGTTCCTGTGTACGCCAATTCTGGGTATATCGAGAATCGTAGTGTATTGGGTGTGATGTGAAGATGGAAGTGTCACTCCAGTCATATGGAGTTGATGATCGCGCAGGGATACAGAACTGGTTCTCTATATAAGGTTGAACCGTCGGGATAATATGACTTGGTCATGATTATCCGATTATTAAAGAGACTAGTTCCTCGTAATTCGATATATGCTTTGTACAGGGCAGACATTGTACCAGCCCCAGGCCTAGCATGTGATCATCTGATACTGGACAGAAATACGCAATACTACGGTATACTACGCTTGATATAGATCCTTATTCCTGTAAGGATATTTCCGGAGAATTAGGAAGGCATGGCGCTTTGCTAGAAGCCAACCTTGTCTTGTAAATCGGTATTAACGTAGTACGAGCTACTTACGTGTTCGGATAGTCCGACGACTGAATTTACTGCCAACATATCCGGGGATCTCATGGGTCGCTTCCCAAAGATTCACCAATGACGTATTACTCGCACTTTATATTAATATGGGATTAATTAATGATGAGAGAGAAAATTAATCTGGGATTAATTACGGATATATTTTATCTGGGATAAAATATCATTAAAAGAGAGATAACGGTTAATTTGGAATTAATCGTAATATTAATATATTTGATATATTAAATGAAATTGGATTTCGACGCGGAATTAAAATTAGATTTTAATTCGGGCGAATGAATTAATTTAGAATTAATTCGTTAGCGACATGAATAGTGACTTCGCTAGGCGTAATCATTTAATTACGACGCAACGGAAAATTCGTTAATTTGGAATTAGCAAACCCGAGCCCGGGATTATTTGCGAGCGCATTCGCATTTCGAATTCGAGTGCGGCACGCAAGTCAAATCAAACGTCAAATCGCTAGTCGCATCTAGCATCACATCAAGCGTCAAATCATGTCACTTTGAGTGATGTGACAATTGATTGATTGATTGATTGATGTGATTGATTGAGTTAATAGATGTGACTTGATGTGGTTGTTGATAGCTTTTATTTGTTTGACTTTTTAAAAGCAAAAGTTTGGTATATGATTTTAATAATCAATTACCAAAATCAACACACATTTTTTAATCTTTCTTTTTCCTTCTCTTTGCTCACGTTTTTGAGCAACTAAAAATGCTTTCTCTCTCACGCCCTTGGAGGGCAATTTTTGTTCTCTTCTTGGCAGTTCACTGCCGTGGAAATGGAGGGACAAAATGGAAGCAAGTGTGATTTTGTGGCAAAATCGAGAGTGCTAGCACACTCCGGGATCAATGCGAAGGTGATAAGGAAGCTCACCCATGAGCCGGGAACCATTCGACGAAGCTTGGAGCTCAAAAATTGGAGGCAAAAACCGAAACAGTGGGCTGTGAATTTGCTACTGCCGTGACAGTGAACAGAAGGCAGAATCTGATTTTTGTTCGTCGCGCGTCGCTCAACCGATCGATGTAAGTATTCCACGACTTTCTCGATTTGTATTCGCACTTGTTTCATGGTTTGTATTCGATCCTATGGACCTAGAAACTACCAACAATGGTATCAGAACGAGTTAAGGCATGAAATACGAATATGGCTTAAAATTTGGGTAAATGTTTTTTTAGCATGATTTGAATTAATTGGATGTTTGAGTATGCTTATAACATGTTTAATTGAAGTTGGATTGGATCAATTTCAAGAAAAATGATTTGGAACATTTTTCCCCAAATTTCTTGGCTTGGCCGAATGGTGCTCTATATTTGATCTTGGTGATTTTTGCTTTTTGATTCATTGGATGAGTTGGAAACAATCGGGAAATGTTGATTGCTGATTTAATTTGATTGAAACCGAATTGATTTGAAAATCCCTTCAATTGCCGAGAGTCATAGTGCATGTAATTGGGTTTGATTTTTGTTAATTTGTGTTGGACACTAATTGATGTAAATGGCATGATTAATTAGCCTAATTTGTATTTTGGAAATAAATGATTTGGGTGATTAATTATGTTGATGCGCTTTAGTTAATTAAAGTATGAAATTTGGAATTTTGTGTTTAATTAAATTGGGCTTAAAATTGGATTTGGGCTTGTTGAGTTGTTATTGGGCTTAATGGGCTTTGTTGTACAAAGTTGGGTTAAGGCAAATTGGATTGGATCCATTGGGCCTAAAACCGCATCCATAAAGCCCAAATACGACAAATGGATCTTTCAAGTTTAGTTGGGCCTAATGGGCCAAAATTGATTTAAAGGCTTATGGGGTAATTCCCGGATTGGACTTTGGTTATCGGTTTGACCCGAGTTTACCAAAAGTCCACGCCTTAAGAAATTAATTAAAAGCCCATTGGACTTTAATTAAATTGACGTTGGACGTTAATCGGGTTTTGAGACCCGTAACGATTAAATTTGGAATTTAAATCGTAAAAGGTTTATTATTAAAGTGTGATATTTAATTTGGAATTAAATAGTGAATTAAAATTAAATACAAATTGAATTGGATTTAATTGTGTAGTTTAATTTAATTCAAGAATTCGTACTTAAGTACTTATTCGCAAAAACGAGTTTGACTCGCACAAAATCAAATCGTTGTTTGAACATTGGATGATCACTTATTATCAGATTAATTAATTTGATTAGATTGATTGATAACATGCTTGTGTGAATACATGGTTGCGATGCAAGAATAATGTATATCGGATGGATATTAGATGGGTGGGGCAATTTTAGAAATTGTGTAATAAATTTGATTTATTAATTGGACCTGCGTGTCCAGCCTTATCACCTTCTATTCTTTGTATTCTATTCTCACCTATTCCCCTCAATGTAAATGAGGTTTCTTTAGAAGTGTAGTGTAACGGGTAGAAGCAGATATTTGTGCTAGCGGGAGAGAGAAAGTGAGAGATTTGATCTAGGATCATTGTGTAAAGTATCCATCCGCATATCATTATTATTTTTCATATACGCTTTATTATGTGTTTAGAATGCATGCTTAAGGGTGTATGATGATGGGACCTTAACAAAGATAATAAATTGGTTGCCAATTTGCACGTGAAAAACCCTCAAACAATATTAAGCGTCTTTCCTTCCATTGAGTGATTCTCACTCAAGATCCAAGACGGCATTGGTTTGTTGGCCAAAGTCAAGGCCTTTGTCTGTCGAAGATGTGTTTGAATCACGAAGGCTTTGTTACATGTCAGTGTCATGTCCAAGTCGTGGTTTTTTGGCCAAAGTCAAGACCACTTCTTGTCCATCGACATTAATTACGAAGCTTTCCATGGTCAATGGGTCGCGCTTGACTGGGATCACTAAGCTTGTTGTGCCAAAGCCAAGGCTTAGTTGATTCAGAGGAAAAAGGTTAGGTAATACATTGGATGTATTGGCATATATAGGATATATGTTTCGGACTTGGATGTCCTCCTACCGGATCTAGGAATTGGATTGGATCCAATCGATCTTAGAGATCTACCTAGTTAATTATCATACAATTTGTTGGCCAAAGTCAAGATTGTGTGATATTTAACGGGATCCTAGCCCACTAGGAAACGCGGTTTCCCGAGTACTCGACAGAGGGTTAGAGGCTCGCCGAAAAATAGTGGGAGGCAATAATTGAATTTGCAATACTCGTTCAATTACTCGCCATACGCGCTCAAACAAACATCATTCGTCAAATAAATTAAAATGTTAGTTGGACTAATATTTAAATTGTTGTTTTTAATAAATAGTTGGACTATATATTCAAACATCTCATTTATAAGTGATTATATAATTGGATTATGATAATCAATATATTTGATTTAATTAAAGTATAGTTGATTAAAGTAGTTGGACTATAATAATCATTATATTTAATAGTACCTAAATCATTGATTAAATAGTTGGACTATTGAAATCAAGAAAATTGAAAGATTGACGTTTAATACATAATCCTATGGAAAATGTATTTAAAGGGTTTAATTTTCAAATTGGGAAAAATAATAAGTTATTTTATTTGATAAAATAATATATTAGGCCTAAGCCCGGAGTTAAGCAAACAGTAGAGCATAATCTTTGGAAGATTATGTGATGATAACTTTAGTGCTTAATCTATTATACTTACCGTAGTAAACTCCTTAATTTCTGAATCAGAACTAAGGATTAGATCCTTAAAGTATGATAAAGAAATTGAAGGATCTTCATAAATCTATGATTAGATTTTAGAAGTACTAATATTGCAATAGTAAACTCTTGGAGGGTTAATGACTATTCTCAAGGAGAAAAAGTCAAACTTTGCAATTAGGCAAGTAGCGCAAGGCGCACCTTACTTTGATATTCTAGAAACCCGAGGCTTGGCCAAAGGCTTCTGGAATGTTGAAAAGGGCAAAGGCAAAATCATTATAATCTTCTAGGAAGATAAAAGAACATATCCCAAAATGTCTGCCTAAATGTGGCAAACAGGATCGCGGAAGCGTGACTGCCGTTTGGACAAAGCAGACATGAAGGAATTGAAGACGAGCAAGGCTCTGACTTCAAATATGTTTGTCAACATTATGTTCACTACTAGTATTAAAATTGGATTTTAGATACTTAGTGTGGTACATAAATAATATTGATGTTCAGAATATGTTTTGAACAGGATACTGACTTCAATAGAGATTTAATCTGCGGATTGGAAACGGGACGAAAGTCGCTGTTTTAACCATAGATACCTAAGTTTAGGAACTACCCTCGGGTGTGTACCTAAATTTGGAAACTGTCATAATGTAACTAGTTTGACTAGATACGTTATCTCTATATCAGTGTTTAACCCGCTGCGGGTGAACCTTTATATTCTAGAACACTAAAATGTTTTATTATATAAAGATGATATTGAGATAAACACATTACATGTGAATAACAGCATTTATATTATGAATATAAATAAATCTCAAAAATATATTATGACAATAAATAGCTCGAACTGATTTGATCAGATGAAACTTAATTGTGGCATTGTTGTCTGGGACACAATTAAACAAGAATCGTATATCCACACTTTTGAATAGTGGGTACTCGGACTAATTTGATTCTATTCAAATAAAGTCTACGAATCTAGTTTATTGGGCAAAGTGCCTAAAATACTATTTACTTGGTAAAAGTGTAAATGCCACTGATCTGTTAGCCCTAATTCATAGTGAAGCAAGTGGGCCCATGTCTAACTAGGCTGGAGGTGGATATGAATATTTCGTGACCTATACGGATGTGGCATCGCGTAATGGTTGCGTGTTTCTTTTAAAGAACACAAATCGGAAACTTTTATAGTTTCGACGCGAAATAGACAAACAGATCGGCTATAGTATTATACCATCACGGTAAGACCGTAATGGAAAATACTTAAGCAATAAGTTTCTAATATACTTGAAAGAGAAAAGTATTCTTACAAAAGAGGACTCCTCCCGGAACACGTCAAGTTGACGGTGTGTCCGAAATGAGTGACCGAATTTTGTTGGACATGATAAGGTTAATCATGAGTCGCTCTGAGCTACCATTTCCTTCAACGGATAAGCTTTTACAGTGCAGAACTTATTTAGAATAAGGTTCCATTAAAATCTGTTTGACAGATTTCATATTAGATATGAACGGGAAAGAAACCGGGTTTCTCATTCCTAATAATTTGGGTATACTAAGCATATGTTTGGATGATACCAAACTAGAACCCAAATTGGATAAGTGTCAATTGTAGGTTATCCTAGGGATACAATAAGTATTGTACTTATACATCTCACCTGAGAACAATTAGATTGTTGCTCACCATGCGGTTTTCCTAAGAGGAATACCGATATGCAGTGGTAAGTGGGAGGATAGTATAACTCAATGAAAATCGGAGTAATACTGTTCAAGGCACCGAATCCTAATGGAACATTAATAGTTCATCAATGATGAATCTATTCTATTAATCTTCGAATACACAAGAACCGCGTAGGTCGGAGAGAGTCAGAGAACGTCCTGGGTATGGGTTTCTGATCTCACCTTATAAAGATGTCAATCTTTTGAGGTATACCAACTGACTACGTATGAGGAAGTGATACAAGGTATCGAGTCCCTATTATGGCAAAGTGCCATGAGTCCGAAATGGATTCCATGTATATCAACAAGTTTGGATACTAGTTGATGTACCGCAAGGCATTAAGCCTACTGGTACTTGTAGGGGTTTTTAGGGGGTGAATTCGGTAACGCAGCGGAAGCGGTGAAAATCCGATTTTCAGATTTCAAAACTTTTTCTCGAATTAATTAAATAAACATATTTATTTAACATTCCAATAATCAAATTATGAAAATAAATTCAATAAATCATATTTAAGTGAATTAACCGAAATACCCTTGCTTTGTATTTTTGTCCATTTTAGTCCGAAATTGATCAAATCAAATTTGAATGATTCTAAATCATTTCTAAGATGAACTTATGATGTTCAAAACATCAAAACACCAAAAGCACCAAAATCCCCAAATTTTGACTCCAAAGCCGAGAGCACCATTAGGGGGGTTTGTGCATTTTGTCATTTCATGCATCAAAACACATCAAGATGTAATCCAATGAATATGAAACTTTATATGCATCATATACACACACAAATACACAACATATATGAAAAACCCCAAATTTGGAATTAGTCATGAACCCTAATTTTTCAATTTCCACAAATTGGACAAATTAGACCAAATACATTAAATCAATTACTTCAATCATCATTCTTCCATTCAATCCAAGTCTCAACTCAAGATCAAATCTAGGTCATTTAAGAGTGGGTCAATAACTCTAGATTAGCAACATGGTTTCCAAAACCTTAAAAGAATAGTTATAACTACAATAGTCATACACTTCCTTCATCATACATGCTTTACACCTCCATCAAAACTTCCATAAAAAAAACCACAAGGAACAAAGAAAGAAATAACCTAAGGATATCATATATTAAAGCCTAGATCCTAAGGAACAATTTCCTTACTAATAGCAAGTTGGAAAAAACTTACTAAAATCAAGCTTTTCTTTGATCTTTCTTTCTTTCTCAAGCTTCCTTTAAGTCTCTTCAATGGAGTTTCTTTTTGGTAAAGTGTATTAGGTTATAAAATGAAAATGAAATGAAAACAATATATACTTTCATTATTTTTAGCCTTGGCCGAATTTGGCCAAGCCAAATTACAAAATAATAATTTCAATTTCATTTCCAATTTCATTAAATCAACTTGCATAAATATCTAAAAACACTTTAAGGATGTTTATTTAAGTCAACAAAAGCAACTAACATCATTTTGCTTTAAATATCCTAATGTAAGATATTTATATTTTAATTAATTTAATCATTTAACAATTAAATAATCAATTAATTAATCAATTACAAATATATTAAATATATGTATAATATTTACATTAAATATTAAAAACATATATTCATTTAGGATATAAGTCAAATAACTCATTTTGACTATTAATTAATGTGTATTTAAATTAATCAAGTATTAAATGTAAATACACAATAATTAGGCAAATGACTATCTAGTCCTTTTAGCACGTATCTTGCGTTTAACCTTTAAACGACTTTATAAATAATCAATATTATTTATTAATGTTGCTCTAGTGCTCTACGAGTATGTTTCATTATTGAGACTCTCTAGATTCATGTATATCCGTCACGAAATCTAATTTCGTGTCCATAATCTATCCACCCGTAGATTATGACGATCACGGATAATCTCGCTGAACCATACAGGTCGAGGTCATGGAAAATGTATAATTCCTCCGTCACAGGTATCCGGATAAATCCCAGAGATATAGATATAAACGTCAAATCTCTATCAGGATTATCCAGTCGACTATTCTATTAGCAATCTCTAAAAGAATGTTTAAAACTAGCTTCTAAACTTTACCACGGGCCCATGGTTTTATCTGATTGCTAATCATATGGACTACTTATGCTCTGTTACACAGAACTGACGGATCCTATCTTGATACACATAGGACACCTTGAGGATCTATCTACACCCAACGAACAGGCGGAGGTCTGATCTAAATAGATCGGTGACGTGACTGCCGTCTAAGTGTAGAAGATGTCTCATGTGCCCACAATGGCATCTCAAGTCTAAGAATCACAAGTGTTACTCAACCCAAGAAGATTCTTATTGACGCTGGTGTACCATCCATTAAGAATCTTCGGTGAGTCGTTCAGTGTTTATCCGCTATAAACACCTACACGTCTATACTAGTCTCCAAGACTAATGGTTCATTGAGAAACCATTGGAATCGTATATTCCAGTATACGACATGTACCGGTCTCAACGGGTTTACTATACTGACCAAGTAGTGTAAACCTTGACCAGGAACTGTCTGAGAATGACAACGTCATGATACTTCTCAATGTCCGTTGCGACGCTTTTGCAACTGTATCATGACTAATCATTCTAGGGTCATTACGTCTTTACCATATAGAATGATAGATTATATTATAGAAACTGCATATATTATTCATAATAATAATGTTTTACAGAAGTATTTAACAGAAATACAACCGGGAATTGGCGTTCTGAGCACCAACCCCAACAAAATCTCCCACTTGCTCTAGTGCCAACATCGATTGTATCTAATACCCATCGACTCCACGTGTTTATCGAACAACTTCGGAGGTATGGCCTTCGTCAGCGGGTCTGCTACATTATCTTCACTCGGTACCTTGCACACGACAATATCCCCTCGCGACACGATCTCTCGAATGATGTGGTACTTGCATTCCACATGCTTCGACTTATGATGCACCCTCGGTTCCTTTGCTTGCGCAATGGCTCCAGTATTATCACAGTATAACGGAATCGTATTCTCGATACTTGGGACAACTCCCAATTCTGTGATAAAGTTCTTTATCCACACAGCCTCTTTTGCAGCTTCAGAAGCTGCAATATATTCCACTCATGCAAGTGTAATAGGAGGTTGTGTTTCACTGATGGTACGGGAAACAGCTTCGCTCTGGATAGACCCCCTCGAAATTCCATTGGTAGTATGACTACGTGTCTATGGAAGTCCGAAATCAGGGTAGGTGTATTTGGTCTTAACCTGAGACTTGCACCGCTAATGCATACGACAATCAATATACTTTGGTTGAGGTCGTCCAGGGCTTTAACCGGTTCCTGTGTACGCCAATTCTGGGTATATCGAGAATCGTAGTGTATTAGGTGTGATGTCAAGATGGAAGTGTCACTCCAGTCATATGGAGTTGATGATCGCGCAGGGATACAGAACTGGTTCTCTATATAAGGTTGCAACCGTCGGGATAATATGACTTAGTCATGATTATCCGATTATTAAAGAGACTAGTTGCTCGTAATCCGATATATGCTTCGTACGGGGCAGACATTGTACCAACCCCAGGCCTAGCATGTGATCATCTGATACTGGACAGAAATACGCAATACAACGGTATAATATGCTTGATATAGATCCTTATTCCTGTAAGGATATTTCCAGAGAATTGGGAAGGCATGGCGCTTTGCTAGAAGCCAACCTTGTCTTGTAAATCGGTATAAACGTAGTACGAGGTACTTACGTGTTCGGATAGTCCGACGACCGAATTTACTGCCAACATATCCGGGGATCTCATGGGTCGCTTCCCAAAGATTCACCGATGATGTATTACTCGCACTTTATATTAATCTGGGATTAATTAATGATGAGAGAGAAAATTAATCTGGGATTAATTACAGATATATTTTATCTAGGATAAAATATCATTAAAAGAGAGATAACGGTTAATTTGGAATTAATCGTAATATTAATATATTTGATATATTAAATGAAATTGGATTTCGACGCGGAATTAAAATTAGATTTTAATTCGGGCGAACGAATTAATTTAGAATTAATTCGTTAGCGACGTGAATAGTGACTTCGCTAGGCGTAATCATTTAATTACGACGCAACGGAAAATTCATTAATTTGGAATTAGCAAACCCGAGCCCGGGATTATTTGCGAGCGCATTCGCATTTCGAATTTGAGTGCGGCACGCAAGTCAAATCAAGCGTCAAATCGCTAGTCACATCTAGCATCACATCAAGCGTCAAATCATGTCACTTTGAGTGATATGACAATTGATTGGATTGATTGATTGATTGATTGAGTTAATAGATGTGACTTGATGTGGTGGTTGATAGCTTTTATTTGTTTGACTTTTTAAAAGCAAAAGTTTGGTATATGATTTTAATAATCAATTACCAAAATCAACACACATTTTTTAATCTTTCTTTTTCCTTCTCTTTGTTCACGTTTTTGAGCAACTAAAAATGCTTTCTCTCTCACGCCCTTGGAGGGCAATTTTTGTTCTCTTCTTGGCAGTTCACTGCCGTGGAAATGGAGGGACAAAAGGGAAGCAAGTGTGATTTGGTGGCAAAATCGAGAGTGCTAGCACACTCCAGGATCAATGCGAATGTGATAGGGAAGCTCACCCATGAGCCGGGAACCATTCGACGAAGCTTGGAGCTCAAAAATTGGAGGCAAAAACTGAAACAGTGGGCTGTGAATTTGCTACTGCCGTGACAGTGAATAGAAGGCAGAATCTGATTTTTGTTCATCGCGCGTCGCTCAACTGATCGATGTAATTATTCCGCGACTTTCTCGATTTGTATTCGCACTTGTTTCATGGCTTGTATTCGATCCTATGGACCTAGAAACTACCAACATTTCATGATTACTAGTCTCGGCATTTTGGGGTTTTTATTGTTCGATTCGGTTTCAATCCAATTAAATCCACAATCAACATTCCCCAAATGATTACAACTCATCCAACGAATCAAAAATCAAAAAATACGATGACATTAGGGCATCACTATGTTTCGGCCAAGCCTCAAAATTTGGGGAAAATTTGATCCAATCAATATTTCATGAAATTGATCATATACAACTTCAATACAACATCATTCAAGCATACTCAATCAATCAATTTTATCAAATCATGCTCAAATTGATTTTACCCAAATTTTACCATAAATTCATTTCATGCTCAAAATGGCTCTGATACCATTGTTGGGTTTCTATTAAGTCCCAAGATCTATTTCAAGCAAGAAATCATGTGCGAATACAACAATGAAGAATGGCGGAATCATACTTACATTGATCGGATTTTGCGACGCGGGGAACAACAAAAACTTCAAGCTTTCCTCCAAGGTGGCTCACGGCATTTACTCCATTTTGTGCTCCAAAAATTCGGTCCAAGCTACAAGCTTTCGAATGGTGATTCCAAGCTCACAAGTTGGTTTCCCTATCACCTTCGCAAGACCTCGGATGTGTGCTAGCACTCGGTAATGTTTTGCCACAAAAATCACCTAAGCTTCTCCTTATATTCTCGGCAAAATGCAGAAAAAGGAAGAAGAAAACAGCCCTTTGGGCGTGAGAGGGAAGAGGAGAGAAGAGAGAAAAAGTGTTAAGTGTGTTGGTTAATTGATTTCCAAAATCAATTAAAACATATACCAATTTTTCACTTTCAAAAAGTCAAGGCATTAAAGCCAACCAACTACCACCATCAATCACTCATGACAAGTTGTCAAATCACTCAAAGTGACTAGACATCACATCATTCGATTGACTAGTGATTTGACGCTTGATGTGACTTGTGGACCGCACTTGAATTCGAAATGCGAGTGCGCCCGCAAACACTCACGGTCTCGGGTTTACTAATTCCAAATTAACAAATTTTCCGTTGCGACGTAATTAAATCAAATTTAATTAAATAATAATGCCTAGCAAAATTACTATTCACGTCGCTAACGAATTAATTCTAAATTAACTCGTTAGCCCGAATTAAAATCTAATTTCAATTCCGCGTCGAAATCCAATTTTTTTTAATATATCGAATATATTAATTTTATCGATTAATTCCAAATTAATCGTTCTATCTATTATCGATTAATTCCAAATTAATCGTTCTATCTCTTTAAATTAATATTTTATCCCAGATAAAATATCTCCGTAATTAATCCCAGATTAATTTTCTCTCTCTTATAATTAATCCCAGATTAATAAAGTGCGAGTCATACATCATCGGTGAATCTTCGGGAAGTGACCCATGAGATCCCCAGATATATTGGCAGTAAATCCGGTCGTCGGACTATCCGAACATGTACGTACCTAGTACTACATTTTTACCAATTTACAAGACATGGTTGGCTTCTAGCAAAGCACCGTGCCTACCCAATTCTCCAGAAATATTCTTACTGGAATATGTGATCTATATCAGGCGTAGTATACGTAGTATTACGTATTACGATCTAGCATCGGATGTCACGTGCAAGGCTTGGGGCTGGAAATGTGTCTGCCTCGTACGAAGCACATATCAGATCTATGGTAACTAGTCTCTATAATCGGATAAACATGACCTAGTCATAATATCCCGATAGCTGCAGCATATAAGAGAACGAGTTTCGTATCCTACGTGATCATCATCTCCACTATGACTGGAGTGATACTTCCATCTCGACATCACACCCAATACACTACGATTCTCAATATACCCAGAAGAGGCGTACATAGAACCTGTTAAAGCTTTAGACGACCAAAACCAAAGCATATTGATTGTCGCAAGTATTAGCGGTGCAAGTCTCAGGTTAAGACCAAATACACCTACCCTGATTCGGACTTCCATAGACACATAGTCATACTACCAATGGAATTCCGAGGGGTCTATCCAGAGCGAAGCTGTTTCCGTACCATCGGTAAACACAACCTTCTATTACACTTGCGTGAGTATCATATACCCAAATATATGAGAACTATGTCGTTATGCTTCCATAACGAGCACAAGTGTAATACTATTCTATTCCGCATTATCGATGTCCAATCTCGATAATACTATGACTAGGGATATTTAATGATTAAACCTTCGTGGATTGATATTGTCTCATATCATCTCAATCCGGAACTAATCATAAGGACCTTTCATCATTTATACATCTTGGTAATCTAATTACAAATGATAAAAGAGCAATTTCCTTTGTCACATAGTTAATTTGTACAACAACACCATGATCTGTACAAATAGTGATGCTATGGGTCATAACTGTCCAACAAAACACACTTACATTGTTCGGCTTATGGATACGTCAAGCAACAAAAAATTTTCTCCAAGAAGCTTTGAGTATTCGGCCAAGAGGAAAGTTGTCTTGTGATCCCAAGCTCTCATGTTGGTTTCCCTAACACCTTGTATGATTCCTTTGATGAGTGCTAGCTCTTTGAAATTTTGCAACAAAATTTCACACTTATTTTCTTTCAATTTTTGGTGAAGAAGAAAGAAATTTGGGAGAGGAGAAATGCTTGTTGTTTTCGGTCAAGGAGGAGAGAGTGATAAGCTTGTGTCAATTGATTTCAAAAATCAATTAATTGATATACCAAATGTTGGTTTGGTAAAAGTCTATCAAAGCTTTCAAATCGGAGTGTAGATTAAGTCATCACCAACTCCACCTAAACACATCAACCAAAAGCAACTTAAGGTGACATGTGATATGACATGTGGGCCCCACTCGATTCCAAATGCGAGTGGGCCCGTAAACACTCCCGGGCTCGGGTTCGCTAATTCCGAATTAACGAACTTCCATCGCGACGTAATTAAATCGAATTTAATTAAATAATTATGCCTAACAAAAATACTATTCACGCCGCTAACGAATTAATTCTAAATTAACTCGTTTGCCCGAATTAAAATCTAATTTTAATTCCGCGTCGAAATCTAATTTCATTTAATATATCAAATATATTATTTTATCGATTAATTCCAAATTAATCTTTCTCTCTCTTCAAATAGTACTTTATCCCAGATAAAGTCTTTCCGCAATTAATCCCAAATTAATTAAGCTCGAATCATACGTCATCGGTGAATCTTCGGGAAGCGACCCATGAGATCCCCGGATATATTGGTAGTAAATCCGGTCGTCGGACTATCCGAACACGTACGTACTAAGTACTACATTTTTACCGATTTACGAGACAAGGTTGGCTTCTAGCAAAGCGTCATGCCTACCCAATTCTCTAGAAATATTCTTAATGGAATATACGATCTTTATCAGGCGTAGTATACATAGTATTGCGTATTTCGATCCAGTATCGGATGTCACATGCAAGGCCTGAGGCTAGAATAGTGTCTGCCCCGTACGAAGCATATATCGGATCACTAGCAACTAGTCTCTTATTATCGGATAATCATGACCTAGTCATATTATCCCGACTGTTGCAACCTTTTAGAGAACCAGTTATGTATCCCTGCGTGACCATCATCTCTATATGACTGAAGTGATACTTCCGTCTTGACATCACACCCAATACACTACGATTCTCAATAAACTCAGAAGAGGCGTACACAGAACCTGTTAAAGTCCTGGACGACCAAAACCAAAGCGTATTGATTGTCGCAAGTATTAGCGATGAAAGTCTCAGGTTAAGACCAAATACACCTACCCTGATGCGGATTCTCATAGACACATAGTCATACTACCAATGAGATTTTGTGGGGTCTATCCAGAACGAAGCTGTTTTCTGTACCATCGGTAAAACACAACCTCCTATCACACTTGCATAAGTATCCAATACTTAAATACATGAGAATTATGCTGTTACGCTTCCATAACACGCACAAGTGCAATACTAGTCTATTCCGCATTATCGATGTCCAGTCTCGATAATACTACGACTAGGGATATTTAATGATTAAACCTTTATGGATTGATACTGTCTCATATCATCTCAATCCGGAACTAATCATAAGGACTTTCATCATTCACACATTTAAGTAATCTAATTACGAAATGATAAAAGGTAATTTCCATTGCTACATAATTAATTTGTACAAAAACACAATGTCTTTTACAAATAGTGACGCTATGGGTCATAATTGTCCAACACAAGCCTATCTTTCCCAAATGCATCCTCAATACTTCTATATCAATTTTATTACAAAAACCATTCCATTAAACCTCAAAAATTATCCACATCTCCCTCAATATAAACTTATATTTATTTCATATACTTCACTTAGTTTTATACCCAAAACTTAACAAGTTGGGGTTCTCAAAATTACCATTGTCTTAATACAAAAATCACACAATCATCATCACACCCAAGCTCACAACATATTACAAGTATCAAATCATCAAAACTTAATATATAACAATTTGGGTCATGAATTTCTCACCTCTTTTCCTTTGATTTCCAACACTTCCAAGCCTCTAATAGTTGCCAAGCTCTTTTATCCTTTGTTTCTTTCTTCTTTTTCTTTCCTCTTCTCTATTTCTTCTTCATCTTTTCTTCTTTTCTTCTCTTCTTCTCTTTCTTTCCCACGTTTTTCTTCTTCTTTATCTTTTCTAATTTTGTAAAATGATGAATAGTAATATCCTTTTATACTAGAGCTTGTTTGAAATTTGGATTAATGAAGAAAATTGTAGAAATGTTAAGAAAGTTTGTGATTCTTCTAGATAAGTCCGCAGTACTATTCATCAAGATTTTTAACTTATATTTTTGACCTGTTCTGGTCAGAATTTGGAAAAATATCCAATGCGGAAGTTATAGGTCTCGATCTCATCTTTCCGGCGATATAAAATTCATAAAAATCAGAGTTCGTATGAGAACATTACCCCCCAAATACCATGGGCTATTCGGAGTAGAACATAATACAGTTTTGTATCAGAATTTCGAGGAATTCACCGATTATCCCCAAAGTCGTTCATGAATATATATATGTGCTCGAACATAATTTATATTATATTACCTTTGTCTCGTAATGTAACAGTACTACAATGTAACAGCAGTAGAGACTACCGGTCGTTACAGATTATACTTACATGAGACCATGGTTACGATACTGTTGACTTTTATGATGTGCTACAATGAGTTATTGAGTTGATTTTTAGGCCTAATCGTTAGATTGACTTGTTCATATACAAGTGGTTTGACACTAATCTTAGAAAGTGGATAATTCAGTTCCAATACCATCTAACATCTATCAACATTAATTCAATGTGCTTGGTACAAAGATGATCCATATATTTTCTATCATCAGGCACGTCCTATCATGTATCTAGATGACCCTAATATTGGGAATTGATGGAAACGTCGTGGAAAAAATTATACCAGATGGGTATTTTGGATGTTCAAGAGAAGTAAAATGCCACATATGATCACTTCGAAAAGGATGCTGAGCATGACAATACCGAGTAAGTATTTTAGTTGTCAAATGTTATAGAGAATGATATTTTCACTATTCAGCTTACTCGAGATGATGTTGCTACTATTGAGGTCATCCAAAATGAGGATGACGAGGAAGAAGACTATGATGATCGAGAAGAAGATTTAGTCAAAGACGAGTTTCCGTCCAACGATGAAACTCAACATATATTTAATAGTGATTAATAAATTTATACATTTTATAAATTTTATGAAATTTTAATAAAAAATTAAAATTTTATAATATATAATATTTTAAAAAATAAAATAAATATATACTATTTAGCATCGCAGTTATATCTGCGATGCTAAATCTCAATCCTAAAGTTTTTCGTGTCGCCAAAAGTGTGGAGGAATTTTTTTTTTTTTTTAATTTCAACATTTAGTGTCACCGAAGGATAAATCGACGCTAAATTTTATAACTTTTAGCGTCAACACTTATTGGTAACACTAAAGGTAAAAAGTATATTTTAAACGTCATTCGACGTGGCAACGCTAAAGGTTCTATATAATCACAGCAGAATAGCTATACACACACCTCTCTCAAACTCATTTACTTAGACTCACAACCATACTTAATCAACCATACAACACTCACTAGGTTAGTAAAATAATTTTGTTTGTGGTTTAGTTTTGTAAAAGTTTAGGATTATATAGGGAATTTTGAAATCCTCATACAATCTTAAACACTTGGTGTGCCAATAAAGTCCTAAACACTTGGTGTGTCAATGGCACACTAAGTGTTTTGAGATCCCTATATAGTCCTAAACACTTGGTGTGCCAATGGCACCCAAATGTTTGGTTGTTTTCCTCAATGAGACAACAACTACATTTGAGGCACTACAGTGCCTCGAATGAGGCATTTATCAGTGCCTCAAATGAAGCATTGGCGGTTCTCCACTTAAAAAATTTACTTTAGTAATTGAAAATGACCTTTAACTTACATTTAGCATACTAACATTTTGTTATTTTTTTAGATGGCTCCCGGACAATACAAGAAACCCATTCCATCCTTCGGAAGTATGGCAGGTTCCACCTCTGAGCCACATGTTCAGGCAGCTGACCTGATCCCAACAGTCAGACGATCTCAGGGTCATACAAGAGGTTTAGGCTTGGCGAGCACGTGAAGGCCCACAGATGGATATCGATTCGCATATCCGATGATGGAGAGAGACAGCTAGGCCACCACAACATAAAGTTCAACAACGCAGTTTGGACTATTACGTGGTGTGATGCTCCCCAACAGTACACGTGCTGGATGAAGAAACCGGAGCAGACGTGTCACGATTTGTTCGCAGTCTCGTCAGTAAGTACAATTCAAACATCAATTTTACTTTTTATTTAAATGATACTTCGATGTTGACTTGAACTTGAACGTTTCGAATGTCCTCAAATACGTCGACCATTATATGAGCCATTTGTACTTGAACTACCACATGAAGAAACTCAAGCACATCTTAGATGAGCATGGTGTGTCTGATGTAATTTCCCATCGGCCGCATGACATCAGTGAGAAGGATTGGGCGTATCTTTACGACATGTGAGCCTCAGAGTAATACGTAGTAAGTTTTAAATTTCCATAATATTTCATTTTGTATTATTTTTGAAAAAAAAAAAGTAGTAACTAACTTCTTTTTGTAGAAAATTTGTGAGCAGAACAATGTAAACCGGCAGAATCCGTGGTCCAACCATGTTGGAGGCTCAAAGTAATTTTTCACGTATCGCAAGGATCACTTCGAGGTAAGTGGATATACGTTTACTCAACTGTATTTTAACAATATTTACTTACTAATTAATATTTTTCGTTTACAGCAAAACAACACAGGATAGGTGCTGCAGTCCCTCCCGATGTCGGATTTTTTCCAGCTCACCCACTACACTCAAAATAAAAATTGGATGAACAATACTGTTTGAGAGTGCTATGTAAGTGTTTAATTGCATAAATTATGTAAAATTTCAGTATTTTCGATAATTATTTTTAACTAACACATAATCTTAAAATGTAGGAATGCATGGTGGAGATCTAGACACAAAACCTCAAGTAGGGTTTACAACATTTGGCTAATGATGAGCTTTCGCGTCAGATGTTCCAGAACATCACCTCTTATAATGTTAGGCTTGACACTCGTTGGAAGGCGGTAACGACTACTTCTCGATCATCCGGCTCCTCAAAGGAGGTCACTATCTTGAGGGAGCAGTTGAAGCTGACTTAAAACTAGTTCGAGATGCAGAATGCAGAGATGAGGATGTAAAATGAGGAGCACGATCGAGAAATGGCGAATTTGCTTGAGCTTGTGGAGAGATCGTTCGCTCAAACTAGTGCTGTAGGATCGAACTCCATAATTCTTCTAGGCCCGACAGATGTAGCACTGATCCCGACTAATCATCCTGCTATTTTATTTTTAATAATTTTAAATAGATTTAGCGTCGCCAAAGTGGCAATGCTAAAAGTCTACATTTAATGTCGACACGATAAATGTTGACGCTAATAGTTATTCATATTTAGCGATGCCAATTGGGTAATGTTAAAAGTCCATGATCTTTAGCGTCGTTTTTGCTTGTCGACGTGAAATTGTCCACTTCCTAAGTCGCCAAATATCAATTTCTGTGGCGATAATCGGTGACGCGGAGTTGAATATTTAGTATCGCCAAAGCTTCTTCAACACTAAAATCTTTCCCCGGCCAGCCTTTAGCATCCATTTTCTGCGTCGCCATCTTCCGTCGTAAAAAATTTTAGCGTCGTCTTTTACTTCTTTTAGCGTCAAAGTTTGACCACGCTAATATATATATATATATACGTTAAAATGTTAAAGAAAATTCATAAAATGCTAATGTCACTTCTTAAAATATAAATTTATATTCGGTCATGAAATTCCATATGTTTACATAATAAAACTAATCAATAATTATGTTAAAAATTACATTTACTTACTGATAACAAAATTCGGACCTAATCAGATTTGAATAAACCCAAATGGTTTAAGTCAGGTTTTACCCGATTTGTATTTGAAAAAAATCTGGATATCACATGTGAAATATGAAACCCATTTTTTTCATGTAGGGTCTAGATTTAAAAAATCCGAACCTACTTTTATTTTATATATTTAATTTTTTAATTTCAGTACTAGGCGGGGACTCAAATTTTACAAATCTTAGGTTTTCATCAGGACCTAATATAAGAAAAAGTGATCCGAGTATAGATCTGGGAAGGCAAAACCGAGATTCGAACCCAAAAATGTCATTTTCAAAGAAGGAAATGAAATTGTAATTCTCATATAGGTCAAACTATTTTCATAAATAAAAAGAAGAAAAATCTTGAAAGAAATTCTCATATCCTTGTGATAAATTTAAGGGTGTGATTTTAAGTTATTACGAAAACTCATGACCCAAAAAAACAAAAAGGATAATTACAACTATTCGTTGACCATATGATAAAAATCTTTTGAAACTGTACCAATTTTGACTCTAGACAACACAACAATGCTTATAAAACAAGTCTTCATCATCAACACTCTCTCTCACAACTTTATCAATTTATCAACTAATCCAAAAGAAAAAGGAAGCAATTAAAGTAATTTTAGGCAGCAGATTGAGTGGGAAACCTTCTTCTTCAATGGTCCTTTAAATGGGGTACAAATTGTAGAAAGACACAATGACAATAGTATCCCTCTGCAATCATTTAAATTTAAGGGATCCAATGTTCCACAATCAACTTAAATTCTACTTTGCCTCATTTTTATTTCAATTAATTTATTTTTGTTGCCTTTATTAGTCTCAAAGTGACATTATTCTCACTTTCTTAGCCCCACCAAAAAATGTAAAATATGATGGAATCTTTGCTTTCTTTTTAATTTTTGGATGAGAATCTACTGCCAATATTTGCTCACCAACCATTGTTTATTTCTTCACCAAACACTAGGATTTAGTTCGGAAAAAATATATGAGCACCTTTCTTGTTTCCTAATGCTCAGAATCGGAGATTAGGGTTTTAATTTAATAATCTCTTAATCTTGTTTTCTACACATATATCACATTAACATGTTTACTAATTATTGAGATTTGAGCATCATTTTTAATTTATACCAATGTAATCATAAGATGGTAAAGACTTTTGACTTGAATGGTTTGTTCCCTCTCAGGTTCAAGGTTTGAATCTCAATAGGTGTATTTTCTTGGGTCATGTCCAACGACTTACTCTGATGTGTGTTGGGAAATTTCTGATGGCACATGGCACAAGTCCTTGAAATTAATTGAGGTACACGTAAACTGACTCGAATACCCCGATTATCTAAAAAAATAATAATAAATAAAGAGATCATGAGTCTTTATCTAATATTGACGTCGTCATTAATAAATTGTATGAATTTTTTCTATTAAAAGACATTTTTGATTACTCGAGAGCACTTAACGAGATAAAAAAAACAAAAAACAAAACAAAATACTCTAAAATAGTCTTTAAAACCATACTTATGAATTTAATTGTCCTTCATCATCTTCAAGCAACAAATTTTTATATAC
This sequence comes from Zanthoxylum bungeanum, assembly GCA_019454045.1. NCBI lineage: Eukaryota > Viridiplantae > Streptophyta > Magnoliopsida > Sapindales > Rutaceae > Zanthoxylum > Zanthoxylum bungeanum. The sequence continues at coordinate 3,040 of SKCR01054513.1, read as the reverse complement.
AAAATGAAGAGAGAGAGAGAGAGAGAGAAAGAGCAAGTGCAAGGATGAGAATGACAATCGACAAACATTATAAGTATCGACAAACACCATAACAAAAGAAATGCCAAAGTCCAAAGTTTTATAAAGCAACCCAAATTATGCCATCATTTCGGCTAGATCTTGCTGCGTAGTCCTAAGGTTCAAGGGTCCCATTGCATTCCACACTTGTCATTTCCTTATATTCTTTCATTAATGCATTCCATTTGGAGGCCTACATTTTCAAAATCTGTGAACATTACTTCAATATTAATCTTCTACCACCCATTATTAAATTTTAATTATATATAAAAAAATTTCAGTAATTATTTATCACAAATAATAAAAAATTAAGCATAAAACTTAGTTTAGCACGGAATATAAAATTCTTTAACACTAAATCCAATTCCTATAAAAAAAAAAAAATGAGGTGAAATGAGAGCAAAAAAGAAAAAAGAGCAGTTATTATCATAGTTTGAAATATCGGATTGGACCGGCCAGTTGAATTTGTTGAATCGGTCATGAGTCTGGTTCGGATAAACTCTAAAAATCGGGATTCTAAAAAATTGGTCGAAACCAGTAAATTGGACCGATCGATTCATCCGATTTTACCGATTCAATCGAAACGGTTCAAACGATCAAACCAGTAACACATTAAATTTTTTAGATCACCGATTCAATTACCGAACCTATTTTTTAAATCATGGTTATGATCCAATTAAAAACATAAAGAATATGTTGCTTTTGTAGTAACATTGATTCTTTATTTAGATGGAAGAAGGCAAAGACACTAACGTTTGAATTTCATTAGTCTTTTGATTTTCTCTTCTCTTGGGACTCTCTCTTTCAGTTTCTTTCATAACCAGCAAAGAGACAAAGTCACACTCACTTTCTTAGCTCAAATGTAATGCTCTCTCATCTCTGATAACTCTGCATGGGAAGCTTGTTTGTTTCACCTCCCATTTCTGCAACTGCTCTGATCATCTTCTTACACATCCCATAACTCCATAATTAAGCTCAAGTACCACTGCTTTTCTTTTAGTCCAAATTTTAAGGACCCATTCAAAGGCATCAACACTTAATATGTACTTACTCTTAAATCTCTCTCATTTTGTTTTCTGGGGTTGTGTGTTCATTTCCTTTTTCATCTACATCTTCTTGCATTATAGCATTCCTTTTTTTTTGGTGGGGTGGTTGTATTTTTCATTTACTGATCATAAAAAAATTCCCATTTCAAATGGTTCTGACTTATGAGCATTTTTTTTTTTTTTGGGGCAGTGAATTTAGAGAGGGATATTAGATAGAAAGATGCCACAAGAAACAAATCACTCAAGTTCAATTTTCACCTCTCCTTGCAAGAACATGAGAGGATTAAAGTCTTCAGTCTCCAACAATGAGGCTTCATACACTGAGGAGATTATCAATGACTATGAGTTAGCTCAAAGAAAAGCTGAAGAAGCAGGTACCATCAATCACACTCTCACTACTTTTCCTTTCTTTTTTGTCATTTTTGAAATTTACTCTCCCTTTGTTTAGTTTTTGTGGGTTTGGTGATCATATAAAATTGTTCCCTTTTTGAAAAAGAAAAATAATTAGGCATCATGAATATGTGTTTACCCCCCATCACTAGTTTTGCTGATTTGGGTCCATCTTGAAGAAATTAATTCAATTTAGATTTTAGCCCCATTGTTAGTTTATTATTTACATTTTGATGAATCCCCAGTTTTTATTTACACATACCTTTACAAGCACTCTACCTTTTTTGGGTATGTAATGGAACATTGTAGCTAATGATGGATATTTGTCCAATTCTCAACTTGCAAGTATGGTAGTATGGTGACAGTAATATATTATGTCACAGTTAATTTTTTTTTTTGGGGTGCTTAAGTGTGTGCAACAAGCATGAATTTGTCCACAAGAAGTGTGGCTTGATGGAAAATGGTTTAGGATTTGGTTGTCAGGTTCTGAGTTCGAATCCAGGGGTGTATTTCTTGTAAGTGCCTGGAGTAACCGAGAGTTTTACCTGCTCCACTTAAGCCCGGGTCAGTGAATTGGCGGCGGGGCTTCCAACGTATCCAAAAAAACAAGCATGAATTGATGAAGCTTTGAGACTAAATCTTGTGTTCAACCAAGTATTTGCTTATCGAAAAGTGCAGGCTAAAATCCCCAGAATCCAAATTTACATATTCATTTGGTTGTTACTTGTTTCACCTACAAAACCTGCAAGTTAGTAGTATTTGTCAGTGAGGTGTGAGTCAATGTCGTGGCAAAGAAGAGTATAAATGGCCCCTATTATGAATGCTCGGGGCCACATAATTGCAAGCAGTTGTAATTTATAAACTGCACACTGCTCACCATTAGTGCAAACCTCTCAGCTTTATAGCTCAAAATCTAGTACTAGGTACTCTCAATAATAGCAAGGGTTTACACTTTTTAAATATTGCTGCTATTAATGCTCATATCTTATAAAAAAAAAATAAAAATAAACTATTAATGCATCCTATGCTTCCGGTTTTAGTCAGACTCTTATCCTTTCTAAGATGTTTGGTATCAAGAGTCTAAATTATCACTTGTGCCTTATTGTATATATTATTTATGACTTCTAATGGAATAGAAATGTCTAATGAGGGGGATATACTTTTTTTAACGAAACAAAATAATGTAACGGTTCTATTATAAAACAAAAAAAAAATAAAAAAAAATAAAATGAAGATCTTAGTGAATGGAGAACAATTGCTATATGCAAAACTATAATAATAGTTTAATGTTCAACAGCTGCAAGGAGGTACCAAGCAGCAGAATGGCTAAGGCAGATGGACCAAGGTGCTTCAAGAACCCTGCCAAAAGAACCCTCAGAAGAAGAGTTTCGCCTTGGCCTTCGCAATGGCCTCATTTTATGCAATGTTATTAACAAAGTCAATCCTGGAGCTGTTCTTAAGGTACTCCCTACAATGCTCATTACACTAGTACATTTTAAGTGGTTATTTCTCATTACAAGTAAAAATGTACTTGATCATATAAGTTC
>SKCR01054512.1:0-29633 GCA_019454045.1 Zanthoxylum bungeanum | reverse complement strand
GAAAAGAAAACTGGACGACGCATGCTGTTCCAGGCTCGCGGCCTAGTTGGAGTAGTACGGAGTAGCCACAGAGGGACTAAACGGCGAATAAGGGGAGTCGTCGCCACCCGGCGTGAACCGGGACAAAGATTTAAGACCGCACTCCCCCTCGCAAGGGAAGACTCAAAACATTGGGTTCGGAATGGTCCCCTACTTATGCCACTTTGTAATGTAAAGATTTATGCAATAATCCAACCAAGCCTATGACATATATTTCCAAGTGCACACAATCCTAAATTCACATGCTTAAAAGTAAAGTTTACATCTACATACATGGAATCAAATCTTATTGCCAAATTCACATGCTTAAAAGTAGGCCTTTGCAACAACAAGCACATAACGTCATACAAATTCAATCATTCATGTTAAACATAAACACAAACAGTCATGGTAACATTTGCATGTAAATAAAGGAAATCAAAATGACAACAATAATGTAATAGGCGCATTATGCAAAGAAGCATATAAAATATGGTCAAAATAACCGCATGATAAATGAAATTAATACAAACACATAACTTGAAAGATGAAGAAAGAGACGACACGATTTAAATATGCCAATCCAAGATGCAATTTTACATTAAAGATGAACATGCCATAATGTGATGCTAAAGGATTGTGCAACTAACATGAGCACAAACATGCACGTGAATACTTTTCCAAGTGGTACGTGGAATGTATCCCAAGTACAGACCGCACTACCGTCCATTCGGAATCGGCTACGGAATTTACGTCTGGGTTTCCATCCGATATACCACAAGAAATAATGTCACAACATGGATGCATAAATTGTAATACATTAAGCCAAGACTAAGGTAGATGATGCAATTATATGGAATTTCATAATACATGCATGAATAAGGCAATGATGTACAAAAGAATCAGTGACATGACAAGAAGCGCGGCGAAGCATCGTGGTAAAGGATCTTATCCCCGTGAAACGGAGGGCCTTTAATCCGACATTAAATCAACAATCGACATTAAATCATATTCCCGAATGATTTCGATCACATCCAATGATAAAAAATCAAAAATCACCAAGACATTTAGGGCATAAGGCATTCGGCCAACACAAAATTTTGGGCAAAAAATTGATCCAATCCAATTTCATGAAATTGATCTAATCAAACTTCAATTTAACATGTTTTAAGCATACTCAATCATCCAATTCAACCAAATCATGCTTGAAAACATTTTACCAAATTTGAAGCCCTAAACTTTTTCATGCTCAAACTTGCTCTAGATGCCATTGTGGGTTTCTATTAAGGTCCCAAGATCAATAATAAGCATGAAATAAGTGCGAATACAAATTGAAGAAGTTGCGGAATACTCACATCGATCGGTTGAGCGACGCGGCAAGCAACGAAACTCCATTTTCTGCCTTGGACTGCATTCGGCAGTGAGCAGATTTTCTCACTGTTTTCGACCTTCAATCAACAAGAATCCAAGCTCCAAGCTTCGTCACTTGATTCCCGGCTCCTGGGTGGACTTCCCTATCACCTTCGCATGACCCGTAAGTGTGCTAGCACTTGTGATTTTGCCACAAAATCCCACTCTTGCTTCCCTTCACTGCTCGGTTTTGAGAAAAACCAGAAGAAAAAAATGGCAGTGAGTACCAGATACCGTTGAGAGAGGAGAGAAGAAATCAAAGAGAGAGAGGTAATTGTTGCATTAAAATTGGTAAATGATTTTCCATAAATCATATACACAATTTTTCCCTCCAAAAGTCAAAGCCAATAAAGGCTCTAACCACTTCCATCACTCAATCACATCAATCACAAGTTTTCAAGTCACATCACTCAAAGTGACAAGTGATTTGACACTTGATGCGACTAATGATTTGACTCTTGATTTGACTTGCGTGCCGCACTCGAATTCGAAATGCGAATGCGCTCGCAAATAATCCGGCTCGGGTTCGCTAATTCCAAATTAACAAATTTTCTGTTGCGTCATAATTAAATGATTACGCCTAGTAAAATCACTATTCATGTCGCTAACGACTTAATTCTAATTTAACTCGTTTGCCCGAATTAAAATCTAATTTTAATTCCGCGTCGAAATCCAATTTCATTGAATATATCAAATATATTAATTTCTCGATTAATTCCAAATTAACTGTTATCTCTATTTTAATGATATTTTATCCCAGATAAAATATCTCCGTAATTAATCCCAGATTAATTTTCTCTCTCATCATATTAATCCCAGATTAATTTAGAGTGCGAGTCATACGTCATCGGTGAATCTTTGGGAAGCGACCCATGAGATCCCCGGATATGTTGGCAGTAAATTCGGTCGTCGGACATCCGAACACGTAAGTACCAGTACTACGTTTTACCGATTTAGAAGACAAGGTTGGCCTCTAGCAAAGCGCCATGCTTACCCAATTCTCTGAAATATCCTTACAGGAATAAAGGATCTATATCAGGTTGTAGTATACACAGTATTGCGTATTTCAGTCCAGTATCGGATGATCACGTGCTAGGCCTAGGGCTGGAATTGTGTATGCCCCGTACGAAGCACATGTTGGGTCTGGTAACTAGTCTCTATAATCGGATAAACATGACCTTGTCATTTTATCCCGATAGCTGCAGCATTTAAGAGAACCAGTCCCGTATCCTACGTGACCATCATCTCCACTATGACTGGAGTGATACTTCCGTCTTGACATCACACCCAACACACTATAATTCTCAATATACCCAGCATTGGCGTACATAGAACCTGTTAAAGCCCTGGACGACCACAACCAAAGTATATTGATTGTCGCAAGTATTAGCGGTGCAAGTCTCAGGTTAAAACCAAATACATCTACCCTGATTTCGGACTTCCATAGACACATAGTCATACTACCAATGGAATTCCGAGGGGGTCTATCCAGAGTGAAGCTGTTTCCCGTACCATCGGTGAAACACAACCTCCTACTACACTTGCATGAGTATCATATACCCAAATATATGAAAACTATGCCGTTGTGCCCTCACAACGTGCACAAGTGTAATACTAGTCTTTTACGTATTTATCAATGTCCAATCTCGATAATACTCTAACTAGGGATATTTAATGATTTATCCTTCGTGGACTGATACCGTCTCATATCATTCTCCGTCCAGGAGCAAATCATAAGGACCTTCTATCATTTATATATCTAGGTGATCTAATCACAAATGATAAGAGAGCAATCTCCTTTGTCACATAGTTAATTTGTACAAGAACACCATGATCTGTACAAATAGTAATGCTATGGGTCATAATTGTCCAACAAGATGCGTCTTGCGCTTCTTGCCTTATTACAAACTTTTGGCTTTGTCTCCTTGAGAATAGCCATTAACTCTCCAAGAGTTTTTCTATTGCAATTTAGTACTTCTAAGATCTAAGAATAGATCTATGAAGATCCTTCAATTTCAATATCATACTATAATGATCTAATCCTTAGTTCTGACTAAGAAATTAAGGAGTATATTTGGCAAGCATAACAGATTAAGCACTAAAGTTATCATCACATGAATATTCCAAATATCATGCTCTACTATTTGCTTAACTTCGGGCTTAGGCCTAATATGTTATTTTATCAAATAAAGTAACTTATTAGTTTACAGGACCATCCTGAAATTTTATTCCTAATTTGATAATTAAAGTCGTTTAAAACATTTTTCACCCAGGATTATGTTTTAAACACTAATCTTTCAATTTATCTTGATTCTAATAGTCCAACTATTTAATCAACGATTTAGGTACTATTTATTATAATGATTACTATAGTCTAACTATATAATCAACTATAATTTAATAGGTTAAATTCAATTATATTGATTTCTATAATCCAATTATAAGATCAACTATAATGAAATTGTTTGAATACAGTGCAACTGTTTATTAAAACAACATTAACTATTAGTCCAACTAATATATTAATTTATTGATGAATAATTTAATGAGCGCGTATGGCAAGTAACTAAACGAATATTGCAAATTTAATACTTGCCTCCCACTATTTTTCGGCGAGCCTCTAATCCTCTGTGGAGTACTCGGGAAACCTTGTTTCCTAGTGGGCTAGGATCCTGTTAAATAACACACAATCTTGACTTTGGCCAACAAATTGTATGATAATTAACTAGGTAGATCTTTAAGATCAATTGGATCTCATCTAATTCCTAGATCCTGTAGGTGGACATCCAAGTCCGAAATATATATCTTATATATGCCAATATATCCAATATATTGCCTAACCTTTTTCCTTTGAATCAACTAAGCCTTGGCTTTGGCACAACAAACTTAGTGATCCCAGTTAAGCGGAACCCATTGACCATGGAAAGCTTCGTAATCAATGTCGATGGACAAGAAGTGATCTTGACTTTGGCCAACAAATCAAAACTTGGACAAGACACCGATATGGAACAAATCTTTCATGATTCAAACACATCCTCGACGGACAAAGGCCTTGACTTTGGCCAACAAACCAATGCCAGTCTTGGATCTTGAGTAAGAATCACTCAATGGAAGGAAAAACGCTTAATATGATGTTGAGGGTTTTTCTCGTGCAATTGGCAACCAATTAATTATCTTTGTTAAGGTCTTTTCATCATACACCCTTAAACATGAATTCTAAACACATAATAAGGCGCATATAAATAAAATAATAATGATATGCGGATGGATATTTAAACATTGTTCCTAGAACAAATCTCTCCCTTTCCTCTCTCCCGCTAGCACATGTATTACTCCTACCCGTTACATAACACTTCTAAAGAGACCTCATTTGCATTGAGGGGAATAAGTGAGAAGAGAAATACAAAGAGTAATGAGGTAATAGGCTGGACACGTAGGTCCAATTAATAAATTCTAAATTTATTACAACAATTTCCAAAATTGCCCCACCCATCTAATATCTATCCGATATACATTATTCATGCATCGCAACCATGTATTCACACAAGCATGTTATCAATCAATCTAATCCAATTAATTAATCTGATAATTAATGACCATCCAATGTTCAAACAACGATTTGATTTTGCTCGAGTCAAACTCGTTTTGCGAATAAGTACTCAAAGTACGAATTCTTGAATTAAATTAAACTACAACATTAAATCCAATTTAATTTGCATTTAATACTAATTCATTATTTAATTCCAAATTAAATATTACACTTTATTAACGAACCTTTACGACTTAGATTCTAAATCTAATCATTACGGGTCTCAAAGCCCGATTAACATCCAATGTCAATTTAATTTAAAGTCTAATGGGCTTTTAATTAATTTCTTAAGGCATGGACTTTCGGTCAATATGGGTCAAACCCAAATATCAAACCCCATTTAAGGAATCACCCTTATTTGCCAAGAAACCGATTTAGGCCCATTAGGCCCAATTAATATTAAAGGTCCATTAGTCATAATTAGACTTTATGGATATGGTTTTGGGCCCAATTGGATCCAACCAATTTGCCTAAACCAATATTGGTACAACCAAGCCCAATTAGCCCAATTACAACTTTACAAGCCCAATTCCAAATTTGGCCCAACATAATTAAATTCCAAAATTCCAATTTCACAATTTAATTACTCAAAGTGTAATGCCATAATTAATCACCCAAATTAACATTTCTAAAACATCAATTTACACAATTAATTATGCTCATTATCATCAAAACATGTCCAACACATTTTAATCAAAATCAAACCCATTTCATGCTTACACACTCACGGCATTTTAGGGTTATTTATGTCCGATTCGGTTTCAATCCAATTAAATCCACAATCAACATTAAATCAACATTTCCCAATTGATTTCAACTCATCCAAAGATTAAAATCAAAAAAAATACCATGACATTTAGGGTTCTATAAGTCTCGGCCAAGCCTAAAAAATTGGGGAAAAATTGATCCAATCAAATTTCATGAAATTGATCATGCACAACTTCAATTAAACATCATTTAAGCATACTCAATCAAACAATTTCATCAAATCATGCTCAAATTGATTTTACCCAATTTTAACCCTAAGTTCAAGTTTCATGCTCAACTTCACTCTGATACCATTGTTGGGTTTATACGGTCTAACCGGGATCGTTTTAAGCAATGAAACAACATGTGAATACAACAAGGAAGTTGCAGAATACTTACATAGAGCGGTTGAGCGATGCGACGAAGAACAAAACTTCAAGCTATCCTCTAAGGTGGCTCACGGCAGTGGACTGTTTTGCTCCTCCAAAATTTTCGGCCATGGACTCCATTGATGCTCCAAGCTCCAAGCTTCTCAAATGGTGATTCCAAGCTCACAAGTGCGGTTCCCTATCACCTTTGTATGTCTCCATAGTGTGCTAGCACTCTTGATTTTACAACAAAATCATCATCTTGCTTCTTCTTCATGTCTCGGCAGTGGGCAAAAATAGAAGAAGAAAACAGCCCCATTTGGGCGAGAGAGAGGGAAGAAGAAAGAAGAGAGAATGTGTTGGTTGTTGGATGATTTGTGTATCTAATACACATAATGAATTTCAAAATTCAATTACCAATTTATTTGCTTTCCAAAAGTCAAGCCATTTAAACCAACCACTTCCATCAATCAATCAAGTGACAAATTGTCACATCACTCATAGTGACATGTGATTTGACGCTTGATGTAACTAATGATTTGACGCTTGATGTGACTTGTGAGCTGCACTTAAATTCGCAATGTGAGTGCGCCCGTAAACACTCCCGGGCTCAGGTTTGCTAATTCTAAATTAACAAATTTTCCGTTGCGATGCAATTAAATAATTATGCCAAGCAAAATCACTATTCACGTGGCTAACGAATTAATTCTAAATTAACTCGTTCGCTCGAATTAAAATCTAATTTTAATTCCACGTCGAAATCCAATTTCGTATAATATATCGAATATATTATTTTATCGATTAATTCCAAATTAATCGTTTTCTCTCTTTAATTAATTTTTTATCCCAGATAAAATATCTCCGTAATTAATCCCAGATTAATTTTCTCTCTCATTATTAATTAATCCCGGATTAATAAATTGCGAGTCATACGTCATCGGTGAATCTTCGGGAAGCGTCCCATGAGATCCCCGGAAATGTTGGCAGTAAATCCGACTGGAGTGATACTTCCATCTCGACTTCACACCCAATACACTACGATTCTCAATATACCCAGAAGAGGCATACACAGAACCAGTTAAAGCCTTGGACGACCAAAACCAAAGTACATTGATTGTCGCAAGTATTAGCGGTGCAAGTCTCAGGTTAAGACCAAATACACCTACCCTGATTTGGACTTCCATAGACACATAGTCATACTACCAATGGAATTCCAAGGGGTCTATCCAGAGCGAAGCTGTTTTCCGTACCATCGGTAAAACACAACCTTCTACTACAATTGCATGAGTATCCTATACCCAAATATATGCGAACTATGCCGTTATGCCCTCACAATGCGCACAAGTGTAATACTAGTCTTTTCCGCATTATCGATGTCCAATCTCGATAATACTCTGACTAGGGATATTTAATGATTAAACCTTCGTGGATTGATATTGTCTCATATCATCTCAATCCAGGAACTAATCATAAGGACCTCCTATCATTTATACATCTTGGTAATCTAATTACAAATGATAAGAGAGCAATTTCCTTTGTCACATAGTTAATTTGTACAACAACACCATGATCTGTACAAATAGTGACGCTATGGGTCATAACTGTCCAACAGTATGATCTCACGGATAAGATGAAACCGTCGAAGTACATACTTGGATCATTGATGAGACCGTAGTTCTTTAGCATGTGATGTAGCCCAGCTCAGCTGCTAACAGAACTACTCCTAATCCAATTAGGAATTTAATAGATCTAAAACGCTTCTTTTGCTACCTCAGCCATAGTAATATAATCCACTTTTGATGTTGAATCGGCAACAGTATCTTGCTTGGAAAATTTCCAGTTCACTGTTTCATTGCTCAAACAAAATTTGTACCCTGATTGTGACTTACAGTCGTCTTTATCGATTTGGAAACTTGCAATGGTGAACCCAGTCACCTCAAGTTCTCCATCTCCATAAATTAAGAAAGCATCTTTAGTTCCTCTACGATACTTAAAGATGTTCTTAACATCAATCCAATATCCATCACCTGGATCGGCTTGATTATGACTACAGATGCTCAAAGCATATGAGACATCAGGTCGCGTACATATCATGCTATACATGATCGATCCGACTGCAGAAGCGAACCGGATCTGATTTATTGAATCTCTCTCATCTTGAATTTTAAGACACATATCCTTAGATAGAGAGACGCCATATGTTAATGTAAAAGTTCTCGGAGAGTTCCAACAACATTTAGATCTATCCCAGTAGATCATTATTCCTAGAATAAAGGTTGTCTCTCCCAAGTTTCTCAAGGAGAATTTTAATTAAAGCCAAGCTTTCACCGATTTCAATATGGGAATGTCATTGCTAAGAAGCAATACATCATCAACGTATAGGACATTTGAATGTCAGTGTGCTCCCACCAACCTTCTTATATACAAAAGAATCATTTTCGTTTTGAATGAAACCATATTGTAATATGATCTCATCAAAATATTGGTTCCAAGAACGCAATGCTTGCTTCAATACATAAATGGATCGATTTAACTTGCAAACCTTGTTTGCATGTTTTAGCACGATAAAACCATCAGGGTGTTATATAAAACATCCTCCAAAAGGTTTTCGTTAAGGAAAGTGGTTTTGACGTCCATCTGCCATATTTCATAAATGAAATATGCAGCAATAGCAAACATTATCCGAATGGATTTAATCATGGCAACAGGTAAAAGGTTTCGTCGTAAACGACACCATGTTGATGACGATACCCCTTTCGCTACTAGCCTAGCTTTGTACGTTTGTATGTTGCCATCCATGTTTGTCTTCACCATGGAGACTCATTTGCTACCAATAGGCACAATGCCTTCTGGTACATCAACCAGTGTCCAAACTTAATTGTATACATTGAACCCATTTCGGACTTCATGGCACTTTGCCATAAATGGAGTCGATACCTTGTATCACTTCCTCATATGTAGCCGGTTTATTATCCCCAATAAGACTAATATCTACATGAGGTGAGATCATAATTCCATACCTCTTAGGTTGTTTTATGACTCTCTCCGACCTACGTGGTTCTTGTGTATTAGAAGATTGTGGAACAGTCTCATCCCTGATGAACTGTTCGTGTTCCGTGAGTGGATCGGTGCCAGGAACAATATCACTCTGATTTTCATCGAGTTCTACTTTCCTCCCACTTACCACTGTATTTTGGAATTCCTCTAAGGAAAACCGCATGGAGAGCAACAAATATTTTTGTTCTCTTTTGGGTTGTGTAAGTAATATTTACTGGTTTCCCTAGTATAACAAATTACAAATAAGTACTTATCCGATTTGGGTTCTAGTTTGGCACCATCCAAACATTTAACATATGCCCAGCATCCCAAATCTTCGGGAATAAGAAACCCGGTGTCTATCATGTCCATATTTCATATGGAGTCTGTCCAACAGACTTTGTCGGAACCTTATTCAAAATAAGTATTGCACTGTTCAATGAGTATCCCGTGAAGGAAATTAGTAGCTCAGTTCGACTCATTATAAACCTTACCATGTCCAACAAAGTTTGGTTTGTCCGTTCGGACACACCTTTCATTGAGGTGTTCCGGGAGGAGTTCACTGTGAAAAAATACCATACTCTTTCAAGTAATCAAGAAACTCATTGCTTAAGTATTCTCCACCACGGTCTGACCATAATGTTTTAATACTTTTTTCCGGTCTATTTTTCTACTTCGTGTCGAAACTCTTTGAATTTCTCAGAAGTTTCCGACTTGTGTCTTATAAGACACACATAACCATAATGCGATGCAACATCTGTACAGGTTACGAAGTATTGATATCCACCTCTAGCCTGGCTAGACATGGGCCCACATACGTGTAGGTTTCTATTATTAGTCCCAAAGAAAGTATAAGCCAATGAAACACACGATTTATACATGCAAAGCTTGAAGCATGGCGGAATCATACTTACAAAGCTTGTGATGAAAAATGATGAAGAAAATCCTTGAGTCTTCAAGGTGGAAACTTTCGGCCAAGAGAAAAAGGGAGAGAAGCTTCAAGTCGTCAAGTATTCCAAGCTCCAAGGTTTTTTCCCTATCACCTCCTTTGATCCTTAATTGTGCTAGCAAAATGGAGAAGATGAAAAAAACAATTTTTCTTGCCTTGTTGAAGCTCACGGCGTGAGCAAGAAGAAGAGGGAGAAAGGCTTTTGGTTTTCTTTTGTTTTTCTCTTTCTTGTTTCCAAAACCGTGAATGATGAGATAACAATTACCAAAAAATATTTGGTAAATATCCCTCCAAAAAGGTGAAAGCGTTTTCCCTCCCAAAAAGCCATTAAATGGCCTCACCTACTTACATTGAGAATAGTGACAATGTATCATCCAATAAAGGTGACTAGATACATCCATCAACTAGTCGTGTCAAGTGATGAGACTTCGCGATGTGATTTGCGGGTCCTAGTCGTTTCAAAATACGAATGTGTCCGCAAACACTTTCGGGCTCGGTTTCGCTAATTCTAAATTAATTCGTTTGCCCGAATTAAAATCCGATTTTAATTCCGCGTCGAAATCTAATTTCGTTTAATATATCGAATATATTATTTTATCGATTAATTCCAAATTAATCGTTCTCTCTCCTAATTAGGCATTTTATCCAAGATAAAGTTTCTCCGTAATTAATCCAAGATTAATAAAGTTCGAATCAAACATCATAGGTGAATCTTCAGGAAGCGACCCAAGAGATCTCCGGATATGTTGGTAGTAAATACGGTCGTTGGATAATCCGAACACGTACGTACCTCGTACTACGTTTTTACCGATTTACAAGACAAGGTTGGCTTCTAGCAAAGCGCCATGCCTACCCAATTCTCCAGAAATATTCTTATTGGAATATTAGATCTTTATCAAGCGTAGTATACCGTAGTATCGCGTACATCGATCCAGTATCGGACGATCACATGTTAGGCCTGGGGCTGGAAATGTGTCTGCCCCGTACGAAACATATATCGGACATCAAACAACTAGTCTCTTTAAATCGGACAACCCTGACCTGGTCATATTGTCCCGACGGTTGCAACCTTTTATAGAGTACTAGTTCTGTATCCTGCGTGATCATCATCTCCATATGTCTGAAGTGATACTTCCATCTTGACATCACATCCAGTACACTACGATTCTCGATAAACCCAGAAGAGGTATACACAGAACCGGTTAAAGCCCCGAACCACCAAAACCAAAGTTTACCGATTGTCGCAAGTACTAGCGATGCAAGTCTCAGGTTAAGACCATATACACCTACCCTGATGCGGCCTCCCATAGACACGCAGACATACTACCAATGGGATTCCGTGGGGTCTATCCAGAGCGAAGCTGTTTTCCGTACCATCGGTAAAACACAACCTCCAATCGCACTTGCATAAGTATCCAATACTTAAATATATGAGAACTATGCCGTTGTGCCATCACAACTTGCAAAAGTGCAATACTAGTCTATTCCGCATTATCGATGTCCGATCTCGATAATACTCCGACTAGGGATATTTAATGATTAAACCTTTTATATTGATACTGTCTCATATCATCTCAATACGGAACTAATCATATGGACTTTTGCCATTAATATATCAAAGTAAATAATTTACAAAACGGCAAAAGGCAATTTCATTATCACATAGTTGACTTTGTACAATAATACAATATCATTTACAAAACAGTGACGCTATGGGTCATAATGTCTAACAATCTCCCACTTGGCCTATAGCCAGTCACTCAAGCATCTAATACCTGAACTATGTATATGTCTTTCAAACACATGCTGAAGTACAGCCTTCGTCAGCGGATCTGCAATGTTGTCATCCGATGCGACCTTCTCGACTTTTACATCGCCACGATGTATAATCTCCCGAATCAGATGGTAACGCCGAAGAACATTCTTGGATCGTTGATGAGACCTTGGTTCCTTAGCTTGTGCTATAGCCCCGTTATTGTCACAATACAATGGCACAGGCTCAGCTGCTTTCAGATCCAAACTGCCTCCTTTGCTGCTTCCGACGCAGCGATATACTCCGCTTCTGTTGTTGAATCGGCAACAGTATCTTGCTTGGAAGATTTCCAGCTCACTGCTCCGTTATTCAAACAAAAAATGTACCCCGATTGCGACTTGAAGTCGTCCTTGTCGGTTTGGAAACTTGCATCGGTGTACCCAGACACCTCAAGTTCTCCACCTCCATAAATTAAGAAAGCATCCTTAGTTCGTCTAAGATACTTAAGGATATTCTTAACTGCCATCCAGTGACCTTCACCTGGATCGGCCTGATAGCGACTGCACATGCTCAAAGCATATAACACATCAGGGCGCGTACATATCATGGCATACATGATCGATCCGACTGCCGAGGCGAACGGTATTCGATTCATGTTATCTCTCTCTTCTTTAGTCTTGGGACACATGTCTTTAGACAGAAGGATACCACGTGACATTGGCATCAATCCCCTCTTGGATTGATCCATGTTGAATCGTTTCAACACTTTGTCAATATATGTACTCTGGGAGAGTCCAAATAGCTTTCTAGATCTATCCCGGTAGATCTTTATTCCCAGAATAAAGGCTGCTTCTCCCAGATCTTTCATGGAGAATTTTAATGAAAGCCAAGCTTTCACCGACGTTAGCATGGGAATGTCATTGCCTATAAGCAATACATCGTCGACATAAAGGACAATAAAAGTCAGTGCTCTCCCACTAACCTTCTTGTATACACAAGGGTCATCAACGTTTTGCATGAAATCATATTCTTTTATGATCTCATCAAAACGCTGATTCCATGGCTGTGATGCTTGCTTCAATCCATAAATGGATCGATTTAACTTACAAACCTTGTTTGCAAGTCTAGGTACGATAAAACCGTCAGGCTGTTGCATATAAACATCCTCCAAAAGGTTTCCCTTAAGGAAAGCGGTTTTAACGTCCATCTGCCATATCTCGTAATCGAAGTATGCAGCTATTGCAAGCATTATCCGAATGGATTTAATCATGGCAACGGGTGAGAAAGTTTCGTCATAATCAATACCATATTGTTGACGATACCCCTTTGCTACAAGCCTAGCTTTGTACGTTTGCACGTTGCCATCCATGTCAGTTTTCTTCTTGAAGATCCATCTGCATACATGGAATCCATCTCAGACTTCATGGCTTCTTGCCATAAAGTGGAATCAATATTCTGTATTGCTTCCTCATACGTAGCCGGTTCATTATCCTCAATAAGATTAATATCTACATGAGGCGAGATCAGGAACCCATACCTCTCAGGTACTGTCCTGACTCTCTCCGACCTACGCGGTCCTTATGTATATGAAGATTGTGGTACAGACTCATCCCGGATGGTCTGTTTATGTTCCGTCGTTGATTCATTGCCAGGAATAGTATCACTACGATTTTCATCGAGCTCCACTTTCCTCCCACTTACCACTGTATCTAGGAATTCCTTCTCAAGGAAAAATGCATGTAGAGCAACAAATACTTTGTTCTCTTGTGGGTGATAGAAGTAATATCCTTTGGTTTCCCTAGGATATCCCACGAAAAGGCATTTATCTGATTTGGGTTCTAGTTTGGTACCTTCCAAACGTTTAACATATGCCCAGCATCCTCAAATCTTCAGGAAAGAGAAACCTGGTTTCCTCCCTGTCCATAT
This sequence comes from Zanthoxylum bungeanum, assembly GCA_019454045.1. Classification (NCBI taxonomy): domain Eukaryota; kingdom Viridiplantae; phylum Streptophyta; class Magnoliopsida; order Sapindales; family Rutaceae; genus Zanthoxylum; species Zanthoxylum bungeanum. The sequence continues at coordinate 15,837 of SKCR01054512.1, read as the reverse complement.
CTCATATGGAGTCTGTTCAACAGACTTTGACGTAACCTTATTCAAAATAAGTACTGCACTGTTTCCAGAAGGATATTGGTAGCTCAGTGCGACTCATCATCGACCTTACCATGTCTAACAAGGTACGGTTTCTCCGTTCAGACACACCGTTTAATTGCGGTGTTCCAGGAGGAGTCCATTGTGAAAGAATACCATATTCTTTCAAGTAATCTTGAAACTCATAACTTAAGTATTCGCCACCACGATCCGACCGCAATGTCTTAATACTCTTGCCTGTTTTTTTTTTCTACTTCGTGTCGAAACTCTTTGAATTTCTCAAAAGTTTCCGACTTGTGTCTCATTAGATACACATAACCATAACGAGATGCATCATCTGTAAAGGTTACGAAGTAATGATATCCACCTCTAGCCTGGCTAGACATGGGCCCACATACGTCGCTATGAACGAGGGCTAACAGTTCTGTGGCACGTTCACCTTTACCACTAAAAGGTGATTTAGGCATTTTGCCTAAAAGACAAGATTCGCAGACATCATATGAATTAGGATCAAATCCGTCCAAGTACCCACTCTTCGAAAGTGTGGATATGCGAGTCTTGTTGATGTGTCCTAGACGACAATGCCACATGTAAGCTTCATCTTTTAGATTACTCCTTTTGAGCCTTTTGTTTGTTATTTTATGTTTAGGAGATTCATTTATATTCAAAATATAAAGGCCATTATTTGCAACAGCAGTGCAAATTTCTGCATCATCTTTATATAAATAACACCCAGTGTTTCTAAATACAAAAGTGTACCCATGTTGGGTTAACAAAGATACAGATTCGATATTCCTAGTCAAACTAGGTATATAAAAACAGTTCAAAAGTTTAAGCACATGCCCCGAGGGCAATTCCAAAACAAAAGTCCCTACAGCCAAAACAGCAACTGGAGTTCCATTTCCGACTCGTAGATCAACCTCCCCTGAAGCCAGCATCCTGCTATTCTGCAGATCCTGCAAATCAGTACATATATGACCAGCACAACCAGAATCAAAAATCCAATTTTTAAAACTAGAAGTAGTCATATTTATCTCAATAACAAACATACCAGAGGCTAGTGCCTTGCCTGCCTTGATATCCTCCCTGTGTCCCTTGCCCATTCGGCAGTCACGTTTCCAGTGACCCTTCTTGCCGCAGTTGAGGCAGACATCTTGAGACTTGTCCCTTGGCTTCCCAGAAGCTTTTGTCAACTTGCCTTTACCCTTTTTCTTATGTTTCTTCTTCCTCACCCCTCCAGTAGCTTTGGGCCCAGCCCTTGGCCTCTGAGAGGTCGATGCATAGTGCGCCTCGCGCTTGCCCCCTTTTTGGAGTTCTTTTTCAGACTCCTTCAAGATGGATAACAGCTCTCCAAGAGAGTCATCCGTGTCCATCAACTTATAGTTGATTATGATTTGTTTCCAAGAATCAGGAAGTGACTGTAAGATCAAATCTACGGTCAGCTCAGCCTCCAAGACTATTCCCATATTGGCCAACTCATCAATATCGGCGATCATTTGAGCCCCGTGGGCCTCAACTGATGCGCCTTCGGTCATTCGGGCGCGGAAGAGTTTCTTCACCAACTCGTACCTCTCCATCCGCTTGTTGGTGCGGTGGAGATCTCTCAGTCTAGCCATCATATTATAAGGATCCAAGTCCTTATTCTGGCGATGAAAGTGCTGAGTCATCGAAGTTAACATAATAGCCTGAGCAGTGTCACAATCATCGCTGTGAGTTTTCCATAACTCCAGCTCAAGTGGGTCAGTGGGCTTAGGCGGGAGAGGTATCTGTATAGTGTACAGCATCCTCTCAGCCCCAAGGACTATCCTTAGGTTCATTTCCCAATCAGCGAAGTTTGTGCCCTTAAAGACATTATCACCCATGATGATGTCTCGGACATTTCCTTTGCTTGCCATCTCAACTACGATAGTCCAACTATCTAGTTAACGATAAAATGGGTACAGTCAAACTGTTACAAAAAAATAATAATGTATTAGTCCAACTAATTTTAATAAATAGACGAAATAATATTGAAAGACGCGTAAGGCTAAGTATCTGAACGAAATTGCAAATTCACTACTAGCCTCCCACTATTTTCATCAAGTCTCTAACCCTCTGTCGAGAACTCGGGAAATCCTATTTCCTAGTGGGCTAGGATCCCGTTAAATAACACACAACCTTGACTTTGGCCAACAAGCTGTATGCTATTTAACTAGGTAGATCTCAAAGATCAATTGGATCCTATCCAATTCCTAGATCCGGTTAAGTGGACATCCAAGTCCAAAACATATGTACATTACTTATGCCAATGTATCTAATACATTTTCCTAACCATATCCTCCGAATCATCTAGGCCTTGGCTTTGGCACAACAAACCTAATGATTCCAGTTAAGCGGGACCCATTGACAAGGAAAGTTTCGTAATCAATGTCGTTGGACAAGAAGTGATCTTGACTTTGGCCAACAAATCACAACTTGGACAAGACACCGATGTGGAACAAAACTCTCATGATTCAAGTACATCCTCAATTGACAAAGGTCTTGACTTTGGCCAACAAACCAATGCCAATTTTGGATCTTGAACAAGAATCATTCAACGGAAGGATAATCGCTTAATATAAATTGAGGGATTTTTGCGTAATTGGCAACCAATTTATTATCTTTGTTAGGTAGTCATCATCATACACCCTTAAGCATGCTTCTAAAACATCATAAAGTGCGTAAAGTAAATTAATAGTGATATACGGATGGATATAAAACAACTTGTTCCTAGAACAAATCACTCACTTTCCTCTCCCCGCTAGCATTATTCTACTTCTACCCAATTACATAATACAATAAGAGAAACCTCATTTACATTGAGGGGAATTAGGTGAGAAGAGAATACAAGAGATAAAAGAGATAAGGCTGGACACGCAGGTCCAATTTATAAATTCTAAATTTACAATAATTTCTAAAATTACCCTTTCCCTTCTAATATCCATCCGATATACACTATTCATTCATCACATACATATATATTCAATCAAGACATGCTATACAACCAATCAAATCCAATTAATTAGTCTTTGTTTAAGTGATCATCCAATGTTCAAACAACGGTTTGATTTTGCGCGAGTCTAACTCGTTTGAGAATAAGTACATTAGGTACGAATTCACGAATTATATCGAACTACCCGTTAAATCCAATTTAAGTCGTATTCAATACTAATTCAATTTATTTAATTCCAAATTAAATGTTTACACTTTTAATGTGCTTTTAAAGACTTAGATTCTAAATCTAATCTAATTGGGTCTCCAAGCCCAACTAACATCCAATGTTTGTTTAATTAAGTCCGATGGGCTTTCAATTGATTTATTAAGGCTTGGGGTTTGGTCAATGTGGTCAAACCCAATTACCAAGCTCAAATAAGGAATCACCCTTAATGCCATAAAATCAATTTCAAGCCCATAAGGCCCAATTAAACATTAAAGCCATTTTACTATATTTGGACTTAATGGAGTGATTTAAGCCAAAATTGGATCCAATCCTTTTGGCCCAATCCTTTTGGCCCAAATCTACTTGGCCCAAAAGCAACAATTTTGGGGAAAAATCATCCAATGCATTTTTCTCAAAATTGATCATGTATAATATCATATTACATACATATAAGCATACTTTATCATCAAATTTCACAAGAACATGCTTCAATCAATTTAACCCAAATTAACCCTAATGTATTCATGCTTAAACATGGCTTCATGATACCATTGTAGGTTTCTATTATTAGTCCCAAAGAAAGTATAAGCCAATGAAACACACGATTTATACATGCAAAGCTTGAAGCATGGCGGAATCATACTTACAAAGCTTGTGATGAAAAATGATGAAGAAAATCCTTGAGTCTTCAAGGTGGAAACTTTCGGCCAAGAGCAAAAGGGAGAGAAGCTTCAAGTCTTCAAGTATTCCAAGCTCCAAGGTTGTTTCCCTATCACCTCCTTTGATCCTTAATTGTGCTAGCAAAATGGAGAAGATGAAAAAACAATTTTTCTTGCCTTGTTGAAGCTCACGGCGTGAGCAAGAAGAAGAGGGAGAGAGGCTTTTGGTTTTCTTTTGTTTTTCTCTTTCTTGTTTCCAAAACCGTGAATGATGAGATAACAATTACCAAAAATATTGGTAAATATCCCTCCAAAAAGGTGAAAACGTTTTCCCTCCCAAAAAGCCATTAAATGGCCTCACCTACTTACATTGAGAATAGTGACAATGTATCATCAAATAAAGGTGACTAGATACATCCATCAACTAGTCGTGTCAAGTGATGAGACTTCGCGATGTGATTTGCGGGTCCCACTCGTTTCAAAATACGAATGTGTCCGCAAACACTTTCGGGCTCGGTTTCGCTAATTCCGAATTAACGAATTTCCGTCGCGACGTAAATTAAATAATTATGCCTAGCGAAATTACTATTCACATCGCTAACGAATTAATTCTAAATTAATTCATTTGCCCGAATTAAAATCCGATTTTATTCCTCGTCGAAATCTAATTTCGTTTAATATATCGAATATATTATTTTATCGATTAATTCCAAATTAATCGTTCTCTCTCATAATTAGGCATTTTATCCAAGATAAAGTTTCTCCGTAATTAATCCAAGATTAATAAAGTTCGAATCAAACATCATAGGTGAATCTTCAGGAAGCGACCCAAGAGATCTCCGGATATGTTGGCAGTAAATACGGTCGTTGGATAATCCGAACACGTACGTACCTCGTACTACGTTTTTACCGATTTACAAGACAAGGTTGGCTTCTAGCAAAGCGCCATGCCTACCCAATTCTCCAGAAATATTCTTATTGGAATATTAGATCTTTATCAAGCGTAGTATACTGTAGTATCGCGTACATCGATCCAGTATCGGACGATCACATGTTAGGCCTGGGGCTGGAAATGTGTCTGCCCCGTACGAAACATATATCGGACATCAAACAACTAGTCTCTTTAAATCGGACAATCCTGACCTGGTCATATTGTCCCGACGGTTGCAACCTTTTATAGAGTACTAGTTCTGTATCCTGCGTGATCATCATCTCCATATGTCTGAAGTGATACTTCCATCTTGACATCACATCCAGTACACTACGATTCTCGATAAACCCAGAAGAGGTGTACACAGAACCGGTTAAAGCCCCGAACCACCAAAACCAAAGTTTACCGATTGTCGCAAGTACTAGCGATGCAAGTCTCAGGTTAAGACCATATACACCTACCCTGATGCGGCCTCCCATAGACACGCAGACATACTACCAATGGGATTCCACGGGGTCTATCCAGAGCGAAGCTGTTTTCCGTACCATCGGTAAAACACAACCTCCTATCGCACTTGCATAAGTATCCAATACTTAAATATATGAGAACTATGCCGTTGTGCCATCACAACTCGCACAAGTGCAATACTAGTCTATTCCGCATTATCGATGTCCGATCTCGATAATACTCCGATTAGGGATATTTAATGATTAAACCTTTTATATTGATACTGTCTCATATCATCTCAATACGGAACTAATCATATGGACTTTTGCCATTAATATATCAAAGTAAATAATTTACAAAACGGCAAAAGGCAATTTCATTATCACATAGTTGACTTTATACAATAATACAATACCATTTACAAAACAGTTACGCTATGGGTAATAATGTCTAACAATACGTCACCATGAACGAGGGCTAACAGCTCGGCGGCACGTACACCCTTACCGCTAAAAGGCGTTTTAGGCACTTTGCCTAATAAATAAGATTCGCAGACGTCATATGATTTTGGATCAAATCTGTCCACGTATCCACTCTTTGAAAGTGTGGGTATACGAGTATTGTTAATATGTCCCAGACGACAATGCCACAAATAAGTCTCATCTGATTTACTCATTTTAAGCTTTTGTTTGTCATGTTATATGTTTGAGATTTGTTTATATTCAAAATATAAAGACCATTATTAACATCTACTGTACATATCAAAATGTTATCTTTATATACAAAACACCTAGTGTTCCAGAATACAAAGGTACACCCGCAATGGGTTAAACAAAATGCAGAGATGATGTTCCTTAGTCAAACTAGGTACAAAATAATATTCACCTAATGTAATTACATGCCCCAAGGGCAGATACAAAACATAGGTCCTAACGGTCAAAACAGCGACTCTCGTCCCGTTTCCGACTCGTAGGTCGATCTCATCTGAAGCCAGTATCCTGCTAGTCAGCAGATCATGCACACCGGTACAATGTGAGTACCACATCCAGAATCAAAAATCCAATTTTTAAAACCAGTAGTGGACATGTTTGTAACAAACATATCTGAAGCCGGAGCCTTGCCCGTCTTCACTTCCTCCAACTTTGCCTTGTACTCACGGAAGTCACGCTTCCAGTGACCCCGTTTGCCACAATGTAGGCAGACGTCTTGGGATATGTCCTTAGTCTTCCTAGAAGACTGTGATGATTTAGCCTTGCCCTTTTTCTTCCTTTTCTTCACACCCCAGAAGCCTTCGGCCAAGCCTTGTCCATCTGCGATGTCGAAGTAAGGTGCGCCTCGCGCTTCTTGCCCTTTAGAAGCTCAGGTTATGCCTCATTGAGCATAGCCATTAACTCTCCAAGAGTTTTCTCTTGGTTCATCATATTATAGCTTATGATGAACTCGCCCCAATATTCAGGCAAAGACTGTTAGATCAAATCTATAGAAGTCTCGGCCTCGAAGGTTATGCCCAACTGACCTAGCTGTTCAATGTCAGCAATCATCTGGGACATATAGTGCTCGACAGACGTACCCTCTGACATACATGAGCAAAAGCGCTTCTGAGATCTAAGATTAGATCTGTGAAGATCCTTTAATTTCAACATCATACTATAAGGATCCAATCCTTTGTTCTGACGACGAAACAGAGGAGTCATTGCGGCAAGCATGACAGATTGAGCACTAAAGTTATCATCACGATGAGTCTTCCAAAGCTCATGCTCTACTATTTGCTCAACTCCGAGATCAGGCCCGAGAGGTTTCTTTATAACATAGAGTAACTTCTTGGCTCCCAGGACTATCCTGAGATTCATCTCCCAATCTGAAAAATTGAAGCCGTTAAAGACATTATCGCCCATGATGATGTCCATAATGCTAATCTTTCCAGCCATTTCGATTGCAATAGTCCAACTATTCAATCAACGATATTGGGTACACTCAAAATGTAATGGTTACTATAGTCCAACTATATAACCAACTACAAGTGGAGTAGTGTAAAAAGAGTCCAACTGTTCAATGAAAGCAATAAAAGATATTAGTCCAACTAATATATATTTATAACAACGATAAATAAAATAAGAGAGCGCGTATTGGCAAATATTTAAACGAAATTGCAAATTTAATACTAGCCTCCCACTATTTTTTGGCGAGCCTCTAACCCTCTGTGGAGTACTCGGGAAACCTAGTTTCCTAGTGGGCTAGGATCCCGTTAAATAACACACAACCTTGACTTTGGCCAACAAGTTGTATGAAACTTAACTAGGTAGATCTCTAAGATCAATTGGATCTCATCCAATTCCTAGATCCGGTTGGTGGACCTCAAAGTCCAAGATATATATCCAATATATATTTCATAACCTTTTCCTCTGAATCAACTAAGCCTTGGCTTTGGCTCAACAAGCCTAATGATTCCAGTTAAGCGTGACCCATTGACAATGGGAAAGCTTCGTAATCCACATCGATGTACATAAGTGACCTTGACTTTGGCCAAAAAATCACAACTGCCCAAGACATGCGATATGTAACAAAGATTTCGTGGTTCAAACACATCCGCGATGGACAATGATCTTGACTTTGGCCAACAAACCAATGCCAATCTTGGATCTTGAGAGAGAACCACTCAATGGAAGGAAAACGCTTAATATATATTGATGGTTTTTCGCGTAAATTGGCAAGCAATTTATTATCTTTGATTAGGTCTCATCATACACCCTTAAACATGCATTCTAAAAGCATAATAAGGCGCGATTAAAATTAATAATGATATGCGGATGGATATATAACAAACTTGGGTCTTAGAATAAATCTCTCCATTTCCTCTCTCCCGTCAGCACTATTCATACTTCTACCCAATTACATAATACATTAAAGAAATCTCATTAACATTGAGGGGAATTGGTGAGAAGAGAAATACAAAGAGTAAAGAGATAATATGCTGGACACGAAGGTCCAATTTAATAAATTCTAAATTTATTAAAATAATTTCCAAAATTGCCCTCACCCTTCTAATATCCATCCGATATACATTATTCATACAAATACATCCAAGTATTCACACAAAGCATGTTATTCAATCAATCTAATCCAATTAATTAATCTTTGAATTAATGAGCATCCAATGTTCAAACAACGATTTTATTTGTGCGAGTCCAACTCATTTAAGAATAAATACTAAAGGTACGAATTCTTGAATTATATCGAACTATAATTTTAAATCCAATTTAATTGTATTCAATACTAATTCGAATTTAATTCCAAATTAAATAATTACATTTATTTATGTGCCTTTTAGACTTAGATTCTAAATCTAATCTAAATGAGTCTCAAAGGCCTAATTAGTATCCAATACTATTTTAATTAAAGTCCAATGGGCTTTTAATTAATTCTTAAGGCATGGGATTTGGCAAATATGGATCAAACCTAAAATGCCAAGGCCCTGTTGGTAAAATCTAAGGTCCCGAGGATCGAATAAAGCGATGAAACAACATGCGAATGCACGAAGAAGTTGCGGAATACTTACATCGATCGGTTGAGCGATGCGACGAACACAAAAACTTCAAGCTCCCCTCCATGATCTTCACGGCAGTGGACTGTTTTTGGTCTCCAAGAATTTCGGCCATCTCCAAGCTCCAAGCTTTCGAATAGTGATTCCAAGCTCACGGGTGCGGTTCCCTATCACCTTTGCAAGACTCCTAAAACGTGCTAGCACTCCGGAATTTTTTCCGTAAAATTTCCTTGCTTCTCCTCTTCATTTTCGGTGCAACCATAAAGTTTTGGAGGAGAAAAACTGCCCCTTAGGCGAGAGAGAGAGGAGAGAAAAGAGAGAAGAAAAAATGTGTTGGTTGTTTGATTTCTAAAATCAATTAAAACATATACCAAAAATTTGAATTTCAAAAAGTCAAAAGGTACAAGCTTTAATGCTCCCAACAACCACCATCAATCAAAGTGACAAGTTGTCAAATCACTCAAAGTGACTAGACATCACATCAATCGATTGACTAGTGATTTGATGCATGATGTGACTTGTAGGCCGCACTTTAACCTGCAAACACTCTCGGGCTCGGGTTCGCTAATTCCAAATTAACGAATTTTCCGTTGCGTCGTAATTAAATAATTATGCCTAGCAAAATCATTATTCACGTCACAAATGAATTAATTCTAAATTAACTCGTTAGCACGAATTAAAATCTAATTTCAATTCCGCGTCGAAATCCAATTTCGTATAATATATCAAATATATTATTTTATCGATTAATTCCAAATTAATCGTTATCTCTCATTATATGATATTTTATCCCATATAAAATATCTCCGCAATTAATCCCAGATTAATATTCTCTCTCACCTAGTTAGTCCCAGATTAATTAAAGTGCGAGTCATACGTCATCGGTGAATCTTCGGGAAGCGACCCATGAGATCCCCAGATATGTTGGCAGTAAATCTGGTCGTCGGACTATCCGAACACGTAAGTACCTAGTACTACGTTTGTACCGATTTACAAGACAAGGTTGGCTTCTAGCAAAGCGCCATGCCTACCCAATTCTCCCGAAATATCCTTACAGGAATATGTGATCTATATCAGGCGTAGTATACATAGTATTGCGTATCTCGATCCAGTATCAGATGTCACATGCTAGGCCTGAGGCTGGAATTGTGTCTCCCCCGTACGAAGCATATATCGGATCTCTGCTAACTAGTCTCTATAATCGGATAAACATGACCTTGTCATAATATCCCGATAGTTGCAGCATATAAGAGAACCAGTCCCGTATCCTACGTGACCATCATCTCCACTATGACTGGAGTGATACTTCCATCTCGACATCACACCCAACACACTATGATTCTCAATATACCCAGCAGAGGCGTACACAGAACCTGTTAAAGCCCTGTACGACCAAAACCAAAGTATATTGATTGTCACAAGTTTTAGCGGTGCAAGTCTCAAGTTAAGACCAAATACACCTACCTTGATTTCGGACTTCCATAGATACATAGTCATACTACCAATGGAATTCCGAAGGGGTCTATCTAGAGCGAAGTTGTTTTCCGTACCATCGGTAAACACAACCTCCTACTACACTTGCATAAGTATCCTATACCCAAATATATGAGAACTATGTCGTTATACCCTCACAACGCGCACAAGTGTAATACTAGTCTTTTACGCATTATCGATGTCCAATCTCGATAATACTCTGACTAGGGATATTTAATGATTAATCCTTCGTGGACTGATACTGTCTCATATTATCTCAATCCAGGAACTAATCATATGGACCTTTCATCATTTATATATCTTGGTGATCTAATCACAAATGATAAAAGAGTAATTTCCTTTGTCACATAGTTAATTTGTACAACAACACCATGATCTGTACAAATAGTGACGCTATGGGTCATAATTGTCCAATTATCTCCCACTTGGCCTATAGCCAGTCACTCGAGCATCCTACACCCGAACTATGTACGGTTCGCTCAAACTTCTGCTGAGGAAAGGCTTTCGTCAGGGGATTTGAATGATTATCATCTGATGTGATTTATACGATCATCACATCGCCACGATGTACGATCCGAACGAATCAGATGAATATCGAAGTATATATCTGGATCGTTGATGAGACCATTAATTCTTTAGCCAGCGTTGTAGCCTAGCTCAGCTGCTAACAGAACTATATCTAATCTAATTAGATTTATTATCGACCCAAATGGATTCTATTGCTGCTTCAGCAGCAGTAATAACCCGCATTTGTTGTTTATTTGGCAATAGTATCTTGCATGGAAGATTTCCAGATTAGTGTTCCGTTATTCAAACTGTATAGTACCGTTATTACGACTTATAGTCATTTTTATCAGTTTGGAAACTTGCAGCAGTGAACCCAGTCACTTCAAGTTCTCATTCTCCATAGTTTAAGACAGCATCCTTAGTTCTCTAAGATATTAAAGGATGTTCTTAACATCAATCCAGTGACTATCACTAGGATTGGCCTGATTGTGACTCCATATGCTCAAAGCGTATGAGACACCAAATCGCGTACATTTGTTTCAATGTACTAGTTCTCGGAGAGTGTTAACAACTTTAAATCTATCCTAGTAGATCTTTATTCCTAGAATAAATGTTGTTTCTCCCAAGAATTCTACGGAGAATTTTCATGAAAGCCAAGCTTTCACCGATTGTATTATGGGAATATCATTTCCAAGAAATGATATGTCATCATTATTTAGGATATCACTGTCAGTGCGCTCCCACTAACCTCCTTATATACACAAGAATCATTTTCTTTTTTGAATTAAATCATATACCATTATGATTATATCAAAACGATAATTCCAAGAATGCTATGCTTGCTTCAATCCATCCATGGATCGAATAACCTGCAAACCTTGTTTACTAGTTTTGGTACGATAAAACCGTCAGGATGTTGCAAACATCCTCCAAAAGGTTTCCGTTAAGGAAAGCGGTTTTGGCATTCAGTTGTCATATTTCATAAATGAAACATACATCATAAAAGGTTTCGTCGTAATTGACACTATGTTGATAACGATACCTTTTCGCTACAAGCCTAGCTTAGTACGTTGGTATGTTGTCTTCCACATATGTCTTCCTTGATAACTTATATAGTACCAATAGGCACAATGCCTTGCGGTACATCAACTAGTATCCAAACTTGGTTGATATACATGGAATCCATTTCGGATATCATGACACTTTGCCATGTTAGGGAGTCGATACCTTGTATCACTTCCTCATACGTAGTCAGTTCGTATTCCTCAATAAGATTGACATCTTTATGAGGTGAGATCGGAAACCCATACCTCCCAGGTTGTTTTCTGACTCTCTCTGACTTACGCGGTTCTTTTGTATTCGAAGATTACTGGTTTAGTTTCATCCTTGATGAACTATTTGTGTTCCAATAAGGAATCGGTGCCTAGAATAGTATTACTCTGATTTTCATCTAGTTTTACTATCCTCCCACTTACCACTGCATTTGGGTATTCCTCTTAGGAAAGCCACATGGTGAGCAACAATTAAATTGTTCTCTTGTGAGTTGTATAAGTACTATACTTTGGTTTCCCTAGGATAACCTACAACTTGGGCACTTATCCGATTTGGGTTCTAGTTTGGTATCATCCAAACATATGCCCAACATTCCCAAATGTTCAGGAAAGAGAAAACCCAGTTTCTTTCCTGTTCATATCTAATATGAAGCCTGTCAAACAGATTTTTATGGAACCTTATTCTAAATAAGTTCTGCACTGTTTATGCTTATCCGTTGAAGGAAATGGTAGCTCAGAACGACTCATGATTAACCTTATCATGTCCAACAGAATTCGGTTTATCCGTTCGGACACACTGTCAAATTGACGTGTTCCGAGAGGAGTCCCCATTGAAAGAATACTATAGTCTTTCAAGTATATGAGAAACTTATCACTTAAGTATTTTCATCATGATCTAACCGTGATGGTTTTATACTTTAGCCGATCTGTTTTTCTATTTCGTGTCGAAACTCTAAAAGTTTCTGATTTGTGTTTCAAAAGAAACACATATAACCATAACACGATGCCACATCCGTGTAGGTCACGAAATATTCATATCCACCTCTAGCCTAGCTAGACATGGGCCTACTTGCTTTATTATGAACTAGGGCTAACAGATCAGTGGCATTTACACTTTTACCAAGTAAATAGTGTTACAGGCACTTTGCCTAATAAACTAGATTCGTAGACTTTATTTGAATAGAATCAAATTTGTCCTAGTATCCACTATTCAAAAGTGTGGATATACGAGTCTTGTTTAATTGTGTCACAGACATCAATGCCACAATTAAGTTTCAACTGATTAATTCAGTTCGAGCTATTTGTTTGTCATGTTATATGTTTGAGATTTATTTATATTCAAAATATAAATACTGTTATTCACATCTAATGTGTTTATCTTAATATCATCTTTATATAATGAAACACTTTAGTGTTCTAGAATATAAAGGTATATCCGCAACGGATTAAACCCTGATATAGAGATAATGTATCTTGTCAAACTAGTTACATTCTAACAGTTTCCTAATTTAAGTACACACCCGAAGGCAATTCCTAAACTTAGGTATCTACGGTTAAAACAGAGACTTTCGTCCCGTTCTCAATTCGCAGATAAATCTTATCTGAAGTCAGTCTCCTGCTCTCAGAAGATTCTGCACATCAGTACATATTTATGTACCACTTCCAGTATCTAAAATCCCATTTTAATACTAGCAGTGAACATATTTATGACAAACATATTTGAAGTCAGAGCCTTGCTCGTTCTTCAATTCCTTCATGTCTGCCTTGTCCATACGGCAGTCACGCTTTCGTGTCCCCGTTTGCCACAATTTAGGCAGACATTTTAGGATATGTCCTTTATCTTCCCAGAATATTCTAATGACTTTGCCTTTTACCCTTTTCCACATTCCAGAAGCCGTTGGCCAAGCCTTGTCATTCTAGAATATCGAAGTAAGGTGCGCCTTGCGCTTCTTGCATAATTGCAAACTTTTGGCTTTAACTCATTGAGAATAGCCATTAACTCTCCAAGAGTTTACTATTGCAATATAGTATTTCAAAGATCTAAAATAGATCTATAAAGATCCTTCAATTTCATTATCATACTTTAAGGATCTAATCCTTAGTTCTGATTAAGAAATTAAGGAGTCTATTTGGCAAGCATAACGGATTAAGCACTAAAGTTATCATTACATGAATATTCCAAATATCATGCTATACTATTTGCTTAACTCTGAGCTTAGGCCTAATATGTTATTTTATCAAATAAAGTAACTTATTAGTTTCCAAGACTATCCTGAAATTTTATTCCCAATTTGAAAAATTAAAGTCGTTTAAATCATTTTCACCCAGGATTATGTTTTAAACATTAATCTTTCAATTTCATCTTGATTGCTATAGTCCAACTATCCAATCAACGATTTAGGTACTATTTATTATAATGATTACTATAGTCCAACTATTTAATTAACTATAATTTAATAGGTTCAATTCAATTATATTGATTATTATAATCCAATTATAAAATCAACTATAATTAATTAAATCAAATATATTGATGACTATAATCCAAATATATAATCAACTATAAATTAAATAGTTTGAATACAGTCCAACTGTTTTATTAAAACAACTATTAAATATTAGTCCAACTAATAATTAATTTATTGACGAATAATTTAATGAGCGCGTATGGCAAGTTAATATACGAATATTACAAATTTAATACTTGCCTCCCACTATTTTTCGGCGAGCCTCTAACCCTCTGTGGAGTACTCTGGAAACCTTGTTTCCTAGTGGGCTAGGATCCCGTTAAATATCACACAATCTTGACTTTGGCCAACAAATTGTATGATAATTAACTAGGTAGATCTCTAAGATCAATTGGATCCCATCCAATTCCTAGATCCAGTAGGGGGACGTCCAAGTCCGAAATATAAATATTATATATGCCAATATATTCAATATATTGCCTAACCTTTTTCCTCTGAATCAACTAAGCCTTGGCTTTGGCACAACAAACTTAGTGATCCCAATCAAGCGTGACCCATTGACCATGGAAAGCTTCGTAATCAATGTCGATGGACAAGAAGTGGTCTTGACTTTGGCCAACAAACCACAACTTGGACAAGACACAGATATGGAACAAAGATCTCGTGATTCAAACACATCCTCGACGGACAAAGGCCTTCACTTTGGCCAACAAACCAATGCCACTCTAAGATCTTGAGTAAGAATCACTCAATGGAAGGAAAAACGCTTAATATTTTGTGAGGGTTTTTCGCGTGAAAATTGGCAACCAATTTATTATCTTTGTTAAGGTGTCATCATCATACACCCTTAAACATGCATTCTAAACACATAATAAGGCGCGTAAATTAAAATAATAATGATATGCAGATGGATACTTAAACATTGTTCCTAGAACAAATCTCTCCATTTCCTCTCTCCTGCTAGCACATGTATTACTTCCACCCTTTACATAACACTTCTAAAGAAACCTCATTTACATTGAGGGGAATATGTGCGAAGAGAAATACATAGAGTCAAAGAGGTAATAGGCGGGACACGCAGGCCCAATTAATAAATTCTAAATTTATTACAACAATTTCCAAAATTGCCCCACCCATCTAATATCCATCCGATATACATTATTCATGCATCGCAACCATGTATTCACACAAGCATGTTATCAATCAATCTAATCCAATTAATTAATCTGATAATTAATGACCATCCAATGTTCAAACAACGATTTGATTTTACGCGAGTCAAACTCGTTTTGCGAATAAGTACTCAAAGTACGAACTCTTGAATTATATTTGTTGAGGTTGGTGCTCAGAGCGCCAATCCGGACCGTATTTATGTCTGATTCATGAATACGAACATCCCCTTATTCCATAATATTACTTATTTATGGTTGCACCTCTAGTTCTTATATACGTATTCGATCTAATTACTATTAGATTGAAACTAAATGTGGTTTAGTGATATGTATATATTAGACAAAGGCCCGA